>CAEFZY010037488.1:0-40342 GCA_903066815.1 Brachyrhaphis roseni
TATATATATATATATATATATATATATAACACATTGTGATTCCCAGTATGCGTTTTGTCTGTGGTTGGAAGAACCACAGACAAATCAAATCAAACTGGCAATTGCTGCATATTTTATTTGAATGACCACTGGCCACTAAATTAGATCTCAAAACCACAGCTTTTCTGACAGCCCATAATTCCAAAGTGTGAACCCGACTTAATAAGCTTTTATCATTGAGGTGGAAATAGATCCATGATGTGGGACCATAGTCACTGTAATGTGACTTTGAACTTAGGTAGCAGAATTTGCAATTCTCCTACCTCTGTCTCATCTTTGTTATAAATAGTCAATGTCAGAGGTATTAATTAGGTTAGATTAAAATGCCTTTAAATCCTATAGAAATCTGTCAAAAAAATTTGCAGATTCATAATGGTGTTTACTAAAGCCAGTTAAAATCCCAAAGCTGGCAATTTTCTCTCCTTGAAAAGGAAAAAACCCTGTGGCTGTTCGCTTTCAGAATTGGAAGTTGGACTCAATACATGGATGTCACACTTGCAATATCATCATGGCAGCAGAGGAGCGTGTTTTTTCATGCAAGTAGCTGTATCCTGATGCACACACATGGAGGACACTAAAGAACTCGGACATGCACGGTTTAGTCTTTCCATGTAAAAAGCAGAGGCTAATGTGATGTCACGGTGCTTCATTCTGTCTCTAATCAAACAGCTGATGCTTCGTAGGAAAATATGTGATTCAAGTCTTTAATGTAATTACTTTGTTTCTTTGAGACCCATGGCTGCTTCTGTCAGGGTTTCCCAAGCAGAGCTGGAAGGTTTTTGTTGTTTAGCCACTGAGGCCAATGATTCACCACACCGTGATCACACACTTTCCCCATTAATTAAAGTTTCATATGAAGAGTCATTTGGGAATCATTGTTTCACAGCCAAACTCCCATCCAGATGGCTCCGGATAGGAAGCCTCAGAGGATGCCTCTTTTGTTAGTCTCTGTCACGGAGACAAATTTATAAATTTATGTGGGGTTAGACTAACTTTCTTTTAATTGCTGGATATTAAACAAAGAAACTTCTCATCACGTCTGAAAGTTTGGAGAGCATGTGGATAGCTGTTAACATGGAGGAAGTATGTCACCCCTCACAAATTCAGATCAAGGAAATCCCACAAGACTCCCTCAGATCATTCTGATTCTGGATGTTTTGATTTTCATGCTTTCTAGATCATTTAAAGAAGACTTCAGTTCAATAAAAATCAATAAAATGTCCTATTTTAAAAAATAATCTACATATTTTGCTGTTGAAAAAGTGCAGTGTTCACATTATTGTAATATCAATGCCACACAAATAACAGTAAGGTCTACATGTAAGATACACAACAGAACTCCAAGAATAAGCTAAACTTTCATTTGGACAAAAGTGGTGTTGTATTACACCTGTATGTCATGAAATGGTTCATAACAACTTTGAGCAGAAGAAATGTTCACTGTAAAGTGTTCTCAAGCTAGAATGAACATATAGTTCTTCAGTTAAGGTCTGGGTCTGCCACTGCTCACCTGTGCAGACCAGGTGAGCCCCCAAATCAATGTATCTGGGATGAATAACCCTGATCAGATGTCTGACTCCTTTCAATATTGATGTCCAAACACATGTATGATGGATCTCAAGAATTCTGAACATTTCAGTTTGACATACACAGCCAAAGCCGCAATCGTCCTTATTCTAAGGGAGGATCATTCCTAAGCTAGCCAAAAGTACCCTTCTCTTTATCTGGAAAGTATCTGTGATGTTACTGCTGGAATTTCTAAATCTTTGTGAAATATACTCCATGGCTGACCCAGGACTCTCCGGGGGAACCATGCACTCCTTCTGTTCCGGAAAAATCTTTGGATCCTGCAAAAAGAGCTGGAGTGTCAATGGGAAAAGAGATGTTGCAGGTTTCCATTCTCTTCTTATTTCTTTCACAACCGAATCGTGGACAAGGTTAGATTTGAATGTGTTGATAATGATCGTTAGACATATTGATCGATTACTGTGCACACAGCATTCGGGCATCCATACACTGCTTTTGCAGCTGGATTCTAGTGGTGAATCTGAATCAAATACCTTGCCTCTTCTGCTCACTCAGTGCATAAAGGTTTAGACATAATTTGATCTTTTACATTAACATTGAACGGGGCTGCTGAATGGATGAGGGTAATTCAGTAGTGTTTAAACTGGCTCACAGTTCATCTTCACACATTAAAAACAGGAACAGTCCTTGTTATTTTCCCTCAGTTCAAAGCTACACAGATCTAAATACTATATATTAGGTTTTTATCCCCAATAAGACCTTTTCTGTTTGATAATTCAGTATAAAATGAAGGGAAAACCAGCAGATTTCAGTTTCTCTCACATTGCAGACCTGAATTGATGGTTTTCTGTCATAGTTTAAGCATAGTTTTTTAGCTGACGCTGCTGCTGTAAACACTGATGTGATGCTGTTTCAGAGGGGAATATCACAGTGAACCTCATCATGTTCTTACTGCTCCCATTTATCACCAGCACATTGTTAACTTTTTATTGCTGACTTCCAGGAGAAAAAGGCTTGACAAACCTGCAGACTTCAGTCCACGTCGTAAAGAAAGCCAGCTCACTCCGGCGCAGACCGAGTGCATAAAACAGTTACGGATAATGGAGAATAAAGATCACAGCAGCCTTTTTTTTTCTTCTACAGCCATAACTCGCCTTAAAGTAAATTACTGTGCTGTAAAAAATAAATTAAAGACTTATTTGCTCAGACACTGCACTTTGTCAGGAATTCATCATCTTAAATTCGTAAGAAAATTACAACCATCAACTCCACTTATCTGGTAATTATTATATAAATCACCAGCTAAATGTTCTTAAAGATGGAAGGGCTCTTTCTTAACATGTGTACATTTTTGCCCTTTCTTACTCACATAGAAGAAGGTTAAAAAATTATTGTGTGAACAATTCTCACATTTGTCCTGAAAAATAGCCACCTGTGCTGCAAGGTATTCTGCAGCTGAGCCAAACGCCTTGTTTTTGTTCTGTTTTGATAAAGCATATCTGCGAATTTTCTCCATATGTGGATGTTTGAGCTCATCAGACGGTGTCGAGGATATGAAGATGCAGTAACAGTTGCCATCTGACTCACCGGCGGCCGTGTGGAAACAAATATCTTTCAGCCTCCACCGGCAGCTTGCTGTAAATCAGCATGTGGCAGAAACATATTTCCTCCTGCTCTCTTCGCAGCCTGCGAGGTGGGGAAGGAGAGGCAGAGTTATAATGTATGAATGTTTCTGTGGCGGAGATTTGAAAACGACTCTAAACTGTCAAATGACCCGCATCTGTGAGGGGGAAAAAATGAAAACAAACGACGAGGTAAATAAGCTGAAAATATGAAATCCAACACCCATAGATCTTCAGCTGAGAGAGAGGCGCTGCTCAGGTGTGACATCCTAGGGATGACATGTGTGAAAAATGACCTGATGTGGAGGAGGAAAGCAGAAAAACTGGCAAAAGAGCAGGGAAAGTTGTTTTCTAAAGATTATCTTTAGAAAAACATCATTTCAAAAAGGCCTGGGTAAAGTTTTAAAATGTTAAACGTGCAAATGGCTTTCTAGACTCTATTTTAAGATTATATATATATATATATATATATATATATATATATAAAGACTGAATTTTGCTTTATATTGCAAACACTCTCTCTTTACCATTTTATAATGTATATTTTTTTAAAGTTAGAATCTTACTTGCAGCTTCGGCACTATAGCACACTAGAGGGCATTAATTTCCAAAATATACACGCTGCTGAAGCCTAATTTCGGCACTTATTTCTTTTATTAAAAGATGCATATTGAAGTCCTCCCGACTCCACCAGGGACAAGGGTGTACAGAAAATGGATGGATGGATGGACGGATGGATGTTAAAGCTTTGCCAGTAGCAATTGCAATTTGGATTCGCTGCTGACTATATCTAAAAATGCTTGAATTTTTGGAGATATTGTCCTTGATAATAATGTTGTCTTCAACACCAGATTCAACCAAGTCCAGAAACATGCTCTGCCACACAGCATTTTCTCCACTCTGTCTCCTCTGATATGTTTAACCCCCCAGCACCACCCCAAGAGAACCTCAGTGAAAAAAATGAGCTTACCCGGCTGAGTGTGGGATTTCCAAGAGCATTGTCTCAGCTTTTATTCTCATTAAGCTCCTGGGAGATGATGAGCCCTTTCCTTTTCTTCTCTGCAGCACGTAGAATTCGAATTACACCCCAGCGCAGCTTTTCTTCTGGGCCCTTTTATGGATCTCAGCTTCTCCTGCAGCAGGGTGGCAGATTATTAATCAGATTCATAAATAATAAAAGATGTCAGCGAGGCCCCTGGGCACCGGGGCCACTGCTTCTTCCACGGCGAGGAGAAGTGATGGAGGATAACGCAGAGAGAACAATATTAACACAAAGCCGGCTGGATTTATTCAAAGTGTGCTTACAGTCCACCTAAAGAGGACTCTTTATAAAAACCTGAGCCTTATTAATATTCTGCATGCAGCTCAGGACGGCTGCAGAAATTAACATGAGGCTAATCTCTCTCTTCCTCAGAGTGTTTAAGTTAATGGTGCTGCTCACCTGCTGCCGGAGAGAGAGCAGCCACTAAGTTTCTATACCAAGTGACCTTCACTGAGCTCGGATATTCTAACTTAATCTGTCTGCAGGATTTTCTTTTTTTTTCTCTTTTTTTTTTCAGGTTTTTTTTCCAGCTTCAGTAAGTGCAAGAGCAAATAAAAATATCGGCAGATCTTATAATCAGCAGTGTAGGGAATATTTTATCTTAATCATAATCCAGTTTTAATGTTAATTATTTATTAAATCAGTTTGGTCAGACTTCTGTCAACTTACATGTGTCCAAAATAGGCCAGTGGACTTATTTAGAGTATAACTCTGCAGTCAAAGGCAAATGATGGATATATATTTTGTAATATTTTACATATTAAAATGTAATGTGGTGAGATCAGACTAAAATCAAACTTTTTGGACTATGTCAAACTCCTATGTTGAGGAGATAAACTAATGCTGCACAACACACTGAACACACAGTCTCTCTCCTGTGACACATGGAGAGATGCTTTCCACAAGTAAAAACTGCACACCTGAATTCACCTTTACTATGACATAAACCCTAAATATACACAACAGTTGCAAAGGAAATGTTTTGAGCAAAAGATGTTAACTTGTTAAAATGACCCAGTCAAAGTCCAGACCTAAATGCAAGTGAGATTTGGCAAATCAGTGGCAAGACTGATCTTCATTGACTCTTTTACCAAAAGTGACTGAACTTTAACTATCTTGCATGGAAAAATTAGAAGATATTTGACTCTAGATGTACAAAAGTTGATAGAAGTATATCACAAAAAAAGCTACAGGCTAAAGTGGTTCTGAGAATACTAAATAACTTTCAGCTATTTCAGTAATGGCTGTTTTTTAAACAAGCTCTTAATTGATTCTGTAAATGAATCTGGTTTACTTTCTACAAACCGAGAGCCAAGTCAGAGCATTTCCATTTCACTGTAAATATTTTATCCAGTTAATGGATGTATTTGGGCATGAATTCAAAATTACAGGTTGAGACACACGCAGGTGTTAGTGAGTTTACTTTATAATATTAAAATTATTTCCTGTTGCAATTGTGGTGTATTATTAAAGAATCTGTTATCTCCCTCCCCTTTTTTATTGTTTTTGTGAAAGAGTGAGAAGGAGTGCTGTTTAACAAGAAATACCACATTTTTCCTATATCTGCAAAGAGATGACATAATATCACCTCCTTAATTTATTGATACTATTTTCAAAAAAAGTAGCACTGATAAAGGCTTCACTATCAGCTGATCACAAGTTAAGAGCAAGATTTACAAACACCAGCTCGCGATATTTAAAGACCAAGTGTTTAAGAACTAAGCAGGAAAAGGCCTTCATGTGTTTGATGGAAAATAATGAGTTTTACGTGCATCTCTAAGCAATGTATTTAACTATTTGTAAACTTGGTGTCAGTGACATAAAATAATGTGTTTCTGGTGCTAATCAGACACTTTTTATTGTTGAGGAGCAGTTTCCTTCTTTTGTGGCTTTCAATTTGAAATTAAACAGATCAAAGGTAAATAAAGGAGATTTAAACATGGCATTCACAATGTTTTGATTGGCTCTTGTTCCATTTGAGTCCTTTCCTCTGGTCCAGGTACAAATTTGTTCTAGAACAGAAACAGATTTCAATTTGAGATCCAAAACTTTCAGCATTGGAATCACATAAAATTGAGGTTAAGAAAGCGCTATCACTGATTGGAACCAATTAAGTGGAAAAAATGTATTTCAAAGAAACAAATGCATTTCTCAGACTGTATGTATGCAATTTCTCTAAGAAGTCTTGAGTCTGGTTCAAGGATTCCTCCTTGTCGCATGGGTCTGAAACACCTCCCCTTGGGTTCTTGTTCTCCTTCAGCAGTAGCTTATTTACAGCAGATTCTCGGCCTTGATGTCGACATTTTATGCCCCAAGTTTAATAAGGAGAAAATGAACTTTATTTAACCACCCGAGACATTTAGACACAATCCATCTTTCACCTTCTGTCCAGTAATTTAAGTTGATGGTGAACTCTGAACTGGCACCACCTCTAAGGTCAAGGTGACTTATCTGGCTGTGACCAGCCCCCTGAGCCCCCTGAATGTTTAGGGAGAGGTGAATGAGTTAGCATAACAGGGGCCAAACACAGGGGCCCTGAAGTAAGTGGCAATTTATGGTAATGAGAAGTGATCTTTCTTCGTGAACGTGATAACCTCGACGTTAATCCTCCCTTCTCGACCTTTCGATGCCCTCCTGTTCAACACTTTTATTACAGTTTAATCACTGCCCTCAAAGAGGAGGTGAACACATTGAAGCCAAAGCACACATTTGCATGTGAGGCCTCAGACATTGTGTTTTTAATACCAGTTGACGTTATTTCCCATATTTATTTTTGAGTGGTTTGATTTTTTTTCTTCACTATTTTGACAGGTGATTTGAATTAAAGCTAGAATGTTCTTAGGTTTTGGAAGAAAAAATAAACTATTTAAGTAACTGAGAAGGAAGAACATTATTTGAGAGGTAAGATAGAGTGACACAATTTAATGTTTACCTGGATCTTTAAAAAAATAACCTAAATATTGTAAGAACAACAACCAGAACCTAAAAGTTATCTGAATACTCTCAGAAAGATTGGGCTTTTTCTGCAGAGGAAATGGATTGTAATTATTTTCAAGAAAACAATGATCCAACTATTCATGATTTTTTTTTTCTTTAATTTCGGTCATGACATTTAGAGGAGCAGAAGTCCAAATTTGATAATAATCCACAGAGACAGCATTGGTACTTACTGCCTTAGATCAACAACTTAAGGCGCCCATATTCTCTGGCTTTATGGTGGACACTGACTCTGCACACACTGTTTGCGGACATTTGAGATTTGAATGGAGCAGGTTTGATGAGCTAGTTGGCCTGATTTAGCCCCATTTCTACTCTATTGGAAGATCCACTGCACACCTGTTAGTGCAGCACATGGTGTCAGTCTGGCTGATGCGTGTCCTTCCGACTGGTCGTGGCGACTCTCAATCTTATCAGCTCAGTATTGCGTACAAAACAGTTCAGTGAGAACACCGCTTCCCAGTGAACAATTTACTGTGCGACACTGAGTACAAGATCATTCAAAATCTACCTGTATATCTGACAGATGTTCTCTTTGAGTCCACATGGAGTCACTTTTAGGTACATGGGGACCTCCAAGTAATGACATATGACCAAGTAAGTGGGGAGCATTAAGCTGTTGAAGATAATGTTATAGTGTGTAAACTTTCCACCAACAATATCATTGGAGCTTTGTTTAATCTCCAATGCCTCAGTAAATAGAGTGGCTGATCATGTTTATTCACAACACAGTATCCATTTTCTGATGGCTACTTCTAGCAAGATCATTTCAATCATCTCAAACTCTTTCAACATACTCCAATGTAAATAGAGCACCTTTATGTTGTCAGTGAAATAGTAAATCTGCATCTCGACCTGAACATAAACCCCACTCTGATCTACTTACTAACACATCTGTTGGTCTCCGTTGTTGATACTATATTGACTCGGCTTTATCAGAGAGCAGCTCAGATGAAGGCAAAAGCACATTTTCCACATATGTTTGCATCATTGCACATGACGATGAAGTTGCATGTATGTTGCATCATGAACCTAAAGATTTCCATCAAACAACAGGGAGCCTTGTTTCCTGTCCAGATGAAAAGAAACATACAGAGGAAGTGAAAATGAGAGAAAAATGCAACTGACAAACCATAAAAGATTAATTAATGTAAGACATTAAGATATTTTAAGGATTTTGAGCTGTATTTTTTCTTGACAGAGAAACAGTTTCTCATTCTTTTTTGTCATTTCATTTTCTTTTTTCTTGTAAGAATCTCTTCTGATTTTCCCATTCTGTCTCATAACATCTATCAGATCTAACAGATCTGTTTTGGTAAACCTTCACATTTTTGGCACAAATTGCTGG
This sequence comes from Brachyrhaphis roseni, assembly GCA_903066815.1. NCBI lineage: Eukaryota > Metazoa > Chordata > Actinopteri > Cyprinodontiformes > Poeciliidae > Brachyrhaphis > Brachyrhaphis roseni. Next base: position 8,576 of record CAEFZY010037488.1, read on the forward strand.
GGGGTTTTTTTGTTTAGAAACTGGTCTCATTAAAAGGCATTTATTCTGAACAATGGAGATCACAGTGAATGTTTAAAGCACCTTTAAGTTATGACATAAAGACAAATTCTGAGGCAACACAACTCATGAAATGTTTCATATTTTAAGTAGTTCTACTGCTGCTCTAGTAGAATATTGAAAAAAAGCATAGGGTCACATCAGCATTTTTAATATACTGTATTCATTATCAATGATTTTCCATTAACATGTTTCCCAAAGAATGCTGTACTGCAGCATAACTAGCAGATGCCCACAAAAAGCTCAAAATTGGTTCAATACTTATCTGCATCCAGAGGCAGAAAAAATCACTTCCCAGAAAAAAAAATACAAGCAACTTTATTCCAACTTGGTCAGAGATTCTTCGGAAAAGTAACCAGAGATCTAGGCTGATGTTTTCTTCTTTCCCTTGTCCTTATTTTTCATCCCTGCTTCAGCTTTTTATGTATTGGTCATCAGTTCCTACATCATTGCATAAATAGTGTTTTAGATCCCATTGTGATTATGTTACAACCCACTACATCTAACTTACAGAAATAAATCTTTACTTAGTTGATTGTCTCGTTTTTTTAATTTTTTGAGTCATTCTTTTCTGCCTTTTTTTGTATTTTCCAATACTTCTCCAGCTCATCATCTGATCATTATAACCACCTACCTGTCAGTGAGTTTGTTTTCCTTTGTTTCCAAACAGTCCCGACCCTTTGAAGCATGACTCCATTAGATCCCTTGCAACGTGTTGTGTTGTCTGGCACCAAGATGTTAGCTGAAGATCCTTTAAGTCCTGAAAGTTATGAGGTGGATCCTCCATGGATCAAACTTGTTTGTTTGGTAAAGCCAACAGATGCTGGGTTGGTTTGAGATCTAGCATGTTTGAAGGCTAGATCAATACCTCAGACCCAATGTTGTCCTCCTAACATCTGTTTTGAAAACTTTTTTAATCTATGGCGTGCCATTCTTTAGGCAGAAATCCCAGCCATTTCTGACTCTCATCTGCCCATCATTTCTGATCTTAGTAGTGGAAAGAGTAGGCATGAGACTTTTCCGCATCAAAGAGTTATGTTATTTACACAAACATGATGAATTGTTGAATTCTGATGCCTTTGCTTCATGACCAACATTTACTTCTTAAACCATTTGAGCAACAGTATATTGTCTGTTGAGCAACAAACAACAGTTGCTCAACAGTATATTACTGAGCAACACCTGGCCCTGGGAAGTGAAAGCCACTTCCCTTACATGTTATTGAACTTTGGCTGCCACTTATGCCACTGATTCTTCCCCTTTTGATAGTTTCTGAGTACAAGAGGTGCAGTTTTGGAGATAATAGTGTAGCCATCTCCTTACTTGGTGCATATATCACCACTATCAAGTCCAAAAATGTAGAGAAAAACTCAGTTATTCAGTTCGCCTTGCCATGTTCAAATGTGTGTCTACCTCCTTTCTAGTAGGTAAACTGGAAAGGAGTAGTCTTCTTCCTTTTTGGTTCGTATAACTCCTTCTTCCTTCCTTATGTTTCCTACATATCTACTCCTTTCTGTCTTTCAGTCTTCTGATCTTTTTTCAATCCAAAGACCCAAACCTGATGATTTCCTTATTAAGTAATTGCTTTTCTTTGCTGAAAGAAAAAGAAAAGGATTAGAACAGATTTGGAAATGTCTTTGTTTGCCCAAAAGTGTCTCACGGCTTTATTTCTTTAACTGAGACTTTCTGCTTTGCCCTTTCTTCCCACCTTTGTCTAATTTCTTCAGCAAGCATGATTAGTGGGGTTCCTGTTTTAACTTTCCCTGACACTTTTTCTCCTTCCATCTCTCAGGAACCCCTATCATCATCTTTTCATTAGAGCTACCTCTGCCCCTATACATTATTCAGCCTTATTCTCAGTTTGTTCTTTATTAGACTGTCGCCAGAGTGCATTCTACAAACTCATTAAAAAACTATTAAAGCCTGATGATTTCCTCTGATAACACAGAGTAGGCTTTCTCTTTGCTCCTCTGACTGATCTTCTGACAGGACTCATTGATGGAGAACATCTGCACATTAGTGAAGACTACCCTTTAACCTTTGTATATTTTCTATATAAATAAATCTTTTATTTTGATTTTCATTTTTATACTTCTTCAATGTCTTCACTGAGGGAAGAGTGGAACCAAAGTCAAATGTCTTGTGTATCTGCACAAACTTGGCGAATGAAGCGGATTCTGATTCTGTCGTCTAGGGGAAACTCTAGACGACAGTAGAGCCACAAGTAGGGCTGCGGGACCTCTGTGTTTAAACATGTCAGATGTGGTGGTTAATAGAACAAGGATACTTCCTGTAAAGGTTTTCCAGGAACATTCCTCTGGCTAGGAAACCCTTTGGAATCATCTATGAAAAGCAGGAGAGATGAGTCGGTTGAATGGATGGAAATAAAAATGAGACATCTAAGCAAGAGCAGCGTTTGACCAATAGATTCAGATAAAACATGAAATCATACAAAACACTGGATTGGTTAGTAAGTGCTGATGTTGAACTCTTTCAAACTTTGTTTCCTATCAGAGGAAACCAGCAGGGTGAACTTTGGACCTGAATCTGCTGATTGAAGTCTTTCTTCCTCCTCTGTGCACACCTCCATCTAAAATGGCTTCACTTTTATTAAACTTGTCTGTTCGAGGTTTCTTGTGCTGTCCTACACCCGCCGTGATGTCTTCAGACACTCACAATGATAAATTACATGTGTTGTGTATTTCAGAGAAGCAGAGTTTGAGCAGCTTTTCGTCCTTATTTCCACAGGGGATAATGTCGTGTTTTCGGAGAAGAACAGTTCCCGTGCCTCCTCTGACACGTTAATTGATGCTTTTCGTTTTCTTGTTCTCGGCTCTCTCCGGGGAGTTGCTTCGTTCCCGTGATTTGCCGTGGGAGTTTAACGGCAGCTGTGATCAGACACACAACAATCAGGCTTGTGGGGTGTCAGCTGATTTGTCAAGGCCTCATTTCTTCTTCGTGTTAAAGACTTGAGGAGGTTGAAGGGGCTCAGCTCTGAGATAATCTGTAGAAGAGGATGAAGAAGAGGAGACATCCAGGTGAAGAGGTGTTCATTTCCTTTCCTTCACTTCAAAACACAACTTAGATCTTTAAAGTTTTTAATTAATCCACCTGATTCCCTGATGCCTCAAACATTGAGCGGTGATTATTTTAATATGTTTTGCCTTTAAAAATTATTCCCAAAGCTTCCTGCACTGAAACGATTATTCTGAGCTGCTGATCAAGCAAAACCAAATATCTTTCTTTGGATTTGTCAGAAAACTGGACATATTTTCATTCTGCCTGTGCTTATGGGAATACAAAACAGAAATAAAAATCTTCCTTTTTGTTCTGAATTATAATTTGAGCTTTTGTAATTCTTCCATTTCACCCTTCTTTTCAAAGAAGGGAATAAAGACCCCCCCCATATGGATCGATTGCCCATTTTCTGTAATTTTCTGTGCTGTTTCCTGGAAAACATCATAAAAAAAAAAATATCTGTACTCTTATTTTATCAGATCAAAAGAGTCACAAAACAGGAATGAGAAAGAGGAGCAAGAATTGGCAGAAAGTTTTTTTGTATTTTTTTTTCCAAATTGTTCTTTGATCCATTGTGGATGGTTCTCTGTTCAGACATTGTGGCTTGTGGAAAAAGGAAAGTGTCTTTTATACTAGCTGTCTTTTTCAGAAGACACCATACAATGAAGTAATAAATAACCATATAAGACATTGCTCAACCGCAATTCAATTCTGTCCAAGGGTCTTGATTCAGTCCCTATTAATTTATTTCCTTACTTTGATCTTGATGTTCAAGTATTCATTTAAAGAGGTCATTTTGCTGTGTCCCAAGCTTTTCAGAGGTCTTTTTGAGACCTCTGAAAAGCCAGAGTTGGTTGCTTTTTCACTCAGTTCCTCATCATTGTTAGAGGAACATTTTCTTAGCTTTGACCTAGGGATCTTTCACTCAGAAAACCCTTGTAAACTTAATTGATTCTGATTCAGTTAAGTTTACACACTGTGTGTTTGTCCACCTTACCTAAAGAGAGGTTATAGCAAAAACACAACTTTTTCATTTTCCTTTAGTGGAATCAAAGACATGAAATGTAATTTATTTTATATAAAATTTTGAAATGGTTCTGAAAAGTTTTTTTCTTGGGAAACATAATCAGTTGTATATACAATGTTCTCTGAGACGTACAAACTTTAAATTAACTATTTGTAGTGGCTAAGGAAGCCATGGCAAATATAGTTTGATCTTCTGTCAGTCATCTAATAAATCATGGAGAAATAATTGCAGTTCAAAAGAGTTTTATCATTTTATGGTAGTTGTCCTGTTTCTAAACTCTGACTCTGACAGAGAAAAATGATTAAATTAAAGTTGTGTGTTAGGGCACTTCTGTGGTATTTTGTGCAGATTAAAGATGTAAATGTGAGTGTATATTGTTGCCAGCAGCTGCTGCTATTTTGAGCTGCAATCTGTGAATTGTCTTCTTTGCTTGGCTTCATATTTTGTATAAATGAATCAGAAGGGAACTTGCCTTGACGGGAAATTTCCTAGCGACCGGCTGCACAAGGTACTGAGAGTAATGAGCGTCTGGTTGAGGTGTCAAATCAGAGGATTATCTCGTTTGTGGGCTTTCAGAAGTTAAGTGGCGATCTGAGAGCTCCTTCGGCTCTGCAGTCTGAACCATGACCTTTCACAGATGGAGGAGCCTCAGGTTTGACCCTCCCTCCCGACTCTTTACTCAGAGAATGTGCCTGTCCTGGGAGCTGACATTTCCAGCACTCAGCATCAAAACGAAACAAACCTTTTAGTCTCATTCATATGTAAAATTTTATAGTAACCTTCCCATCCAAATCAAGACCACGACAGCAGATTATCTCTATGCAATCGAGGCGGCAGGTCGCCAGACTATGGATCCATCTAATCTGTCAGAGTTAAATGAGATCCATCACAGATCTGGATAATGGCCCCGGCAGATTGTGTGCAAAAATCTGCATTAATAATTCAACTCTGATCTTTATTATTCATGAGACTGAGAGCAGAGCGGAGCTGCAGAGATCTGAGGAGGTGATGGAAGAGTCACCTTTTTTTCTGATGCTGACCCTGGACCTGCACAAGGGAGACGACATGTAGACGACAATCAAGAACTCATAATTTGAAACAAAAACAACAAACTGCAGCTGTCTTTGTGTGGCTACAAAGCTACAGGTTACTTGTGTGTGCAACAAAAGCATGTAAATAAAACATTAAAGTGTGCTTTGAGATGGACCGGCCAAACTGACGACTAGATGTTGGGGATAACATTTGCTCTCTAAATGTATCATGACGTGCATTAAATACATGAGTTGAAATGGATAATTAATACAGCAGTATAGTGCCCACACATCAGAGTCGTGAAAAGAGAAACAGAATATTGTCTCCATTAAAATGCACTATGCTGAAGTACTTCAGGAAAGAAAAACAAACACATTCATGTTGTGCAAAATTAAACAGATTTTTTTTACATAAAATCAACAGACAAAACTGGTGGAAGCTTCTACCAACCATCAGAGTACCATCAAGATTCACTCAGCTCCAAATGACAAAGTTCATTGCAATTGTCATTGTGAAGAAATCTCATCTCTATTCAGTGGGTAAGAGCTTTTTGCATGAAGTTGACAAACTGCCCCAATTAAAAAATATATTTTTCTGACACACTCTGAAAAAACAAAGTCATAATTTCACCAAAAACAGCTTAAATAGTTTTAATAGTTCAATGTTTTTGTAATAGTTCAATGTTTTTGCACTTATATATTTTACTTTCAGGATTTGCAGTAAGAGCTTTAGTATTGTACTCTACACAGAGAGACTGTGCACTGCAGTGAAAAAGTATTTCCCTTCTTACAGATTTATTCTGGTTTGACAATTTTGTTACACTTACATTTTTCATATAACTCATCAAATTTAAATATCAAACAATATCATCTGTATACAACCATGTCTCTGGATCTACACATTAAAAAATTCTGTATTTATTTTGATTAACTGCATTTTGGACAGCTTCACCACAACTTTAAGCCCCAAACTGGCTTAATGACTGCCAAGACATTTAGAATCGAGAGATATCCTTAAAAATAACTTGTCTGACAACACAATGTAGGTTAGGTAAAAAAGTGGCCAGTTTCATCATGATGAGAAATCAACATCCATCTATTAATTTGGAAAATGGTTACAAGACCATGTCTTAGCTTTAGCAATTAATATTGTCTGCATCTGCTCAGAGGTTTCCTGCAGTATATTAATAAAATACTAGACTGGTTGTCTCTTGCCTACACATGGGTTCAACACAAAGAAACAAGACACAAAACCACCAACATATTGAAAATGCATTTGCAGTGACATAAAATATAGATTTTTTTTATCTTATCTTATATTATCTAATCTTACCATCTTAAAAAAAATAAATTCTGTATTTACTCTGAATATCATTGTGTGATTTTAACACACATTTAATGATCCAACCATCTATCCATCCATTCATCCATCCATCTAAATTAAAAATAAGATCAACGATGTTTTTATAATGACAATGGAAAATGTCATTATATAGTCTGATATTCATCAGACTTCAGTGCTGGTGAAGATTTGACTGTATGACTGATTGGCTGTATTGAGATGGGTCAACAACCGGTGGAGTCATGTGAACTTGGTGAGCCTCACAGCGGGACTGCAAGAATCATTAAGAGGCCAGCACATCCATAAATTTCTGCAGAAACACAAGAACTAATGAGCTACTTGAATTCTCCACAAACACTCCAGAAAGTGAGATGTAAGGTAATCAGATGTTCACATGTCTGACGGTCTGTCCTGTCCAGCAGCGGTGCTGTTGAAGGTAATAATCCTGGATGGTTGCGTGGTCACTTTGCACACATTCAGTAAAAGCCCCATCAAACTGATAAAATCTTAACAGAGCCTCTCTGAAGCAGGCAGCTTTGAGTAACTTTCATCTCATTGTCTTTGGGTAAAGTTTGATCATCTCTCTCTTGTTGCCATTGTGAGGAAAAACGGAAGAACTTGTGGCCCAATTAAAACTTTCCAGACTTTCTGACCGCAAGTGAGTGAGTCCGTAAATGCTCCTCATGGAGCTGATGAACTACCCGGGAATCTGGCGGTGGCATTAAAACATGAGCTGTGTTAATTCTGTTTTAATGTGTTCAGTTTAATCTGGATGACAGCAGCCTCTCACCTTCATCTGCCTCATGTTAAGTTTCTCCTCAAAGTCTTGAGCAGGCGAGCCGATGCAGGCTCACGTCTGTGTTTAAACTTTAAAAAGCCGGTGACTCTCAGAAATGTCAGGAAGTGAAAGGAGCAGCCGCTTTGAGTTTGATGGAGCCACATCTGAATTTTATGATTTCACATTAAAAAAATGGAACTGCTTGATGGAAGGTGTTGCGCGTAGACAGAGATCGAAGCGAGTGAGTGCGTTCTTGAAAAAACACTTTCTTGGGAAAAAAGCTCCTGTCACATGTGAACCTTACTTAAGCTGATTGCGTCTTTAAAGGAGCACCATCACATGGATCCTCCTCTAACTGGGAATAATTAACAGTGCAGATCATTTTTCTAAACCACCTCTCTTCTCCTGTCATTGGAGCCAGTGGGTTCATCAGACATTCACTCACCTGTTGTTTCCTTCGTGGTGCCTTGAAGAACACATTTCAGTCAAATAGCATAAAAATACTAAAACACACCAAAACATCTTTGTCATTCCACCAAAAAATTGCTTTTACCTCTGCAGCAGTTTTATCTACTGAATTCAGTCTCGTTGAAAAAATTTACTTGCTGAGAAATGAGGCGCATGAAGTCTGAAGCTTGTCGAGAAATCAAACCAGGGGCTAATCAACAAGTAGAGATTGTGTGAGAGACTTGTGATACTCAAAAGTAAGTCTACGGCAACAAAGCAGCATTGAAAAGTTTGTTACCCCTTTGTCTCCAATCTGGAAACGGAATCTGATTTTATTGAATTCAGCTAGACATGAAAGTAACTTTAAGTAAATTTAAGTCCATGAAACTATTACGAAATTTAAGACTCTTTTTCACCATATTCCAACAGCAGTGGGAAGGTGGTGAAAAAGAAGACAAGTGACTGATGGTGATGATCATTAAACATTTCTCTTAAAGGGCGGTATTATCTATTTTCCAGGCAATTGGTCTCCCTGTGTTTAAGAATCTCCTGCTCTTTCCAACACTGCAACTTCGTCACAACAATGCTTCTCCATTATTTTAAGAGCCGGCTAACATAATCAATCCTTCTGCAGCACCACCAGGAATAAGGAGGGTACTCTTCTCTCTTTTCATTAGAGGCTATTTATGTAGAAGTCTGAAGCGTTTTAAACTGTAACCAATAATGTACCAAGTAAAAGACATGGTGCCTTGAAGTAACATGAATGAATACCCCAGAAACATGTTTTATATGTTGTCATTCAACGCCCAAAAACATGAAAATGAAATGTTCGGGATGTTAAAATTATACTTTGTTTGAATATTTTTATACAGATTAAAATATGGGAAGCTCCCTTCTAGTCTGAAATTCCTAAATAAAATGCAAGAAATTGTGGTTACTTAATTAGTAAATAAAGCCCGTGTGTGTGTGTGTATTTAATCTCTGTATAAATTCATATTAAAAAAATGTTTGATTATGTAAAAATAAGTCTCCCGGATGACTTATAAGTCATCAGTGCTAATGTCTAATGTCACACAACTGTTAGTGAGTTTTAGCAGGAACAAATCACACTTCAAGTCCAATAGAACTTTTAATTGGGCTTTCTGCTGAATTAACTGCTGCCTCTGTGGAGAAAAGATAAATATTAAAGAACCTGCAGAATAATTAACAGACTCTGTGTTTTCAGTCCATTTTCTCTGATACAGACCTTCCTGCCTGAAAGGTCAAGCCTAACACACACAGTGGTTAATATATTTCTGACACCGTCTCCTCTCCTTGCCGTTTGTCCTCGTCCCCCATCCTGTGGTATGTTTTATTTTAATCATCCTCTCTAAAAAGACCATTAGCAGCTGCTCTTTGTTGGAGCTGAAACGAAACTGAATGTGTCAGACTGAGAGGAGCATGAATTAAACATCAGTGAGGGATGGGGAGTCATGAACACCACCCGGTCTAATAAGGCTGAGCATTAAGAGCACAGTATCTCTGTGCTGACGTGCAGACGTCTATCTCATTCCCTGAGGCAGGTGTGAGAATGAAAACAAGGGAAAAAAATGATAAAGCTGTCGGACTGATCCCGAGTCTGGTTATTCTTTCTTTCCGATGGAAATTAAAGCTTCAAATGGTCAATGAGACACGCTGGTGGCTGCCCGAGGTGAAATATTCGTGTTAAATATCACTTTTCGTCCACTTTTCTCCTTTAAATTATCTTTGATATACAGCCAAGAGAAAAAGAAAGTCTACCCTCATTCAATTTTGGCGTTTAGCATAACAGGAAGAAATACAATTATCTGCTATTCACCAGGTTGTAAAACGATTTCTTTCTAACCTCAAGTGAAAAAACACACACCAAATATCAATGAGGCCAAAATGTTAAAGTTGAAAATAAAAGCATGTTTCTAAAACCAGATCTTCAGTGCTTGTATTAATCAGTTTGGGAGGGTCAGCTGTCGCACCGTTAGACTTATAATTCCCAATAATTTGGAATACAGAGCAGTTCAGTGGTTGGCTCACTGACTTTAAGTTGCTCAGGTCTTGTGTATACAAAATAATCCTAAATAATTAGCCATCTACCTTCACAGTTACAGATGCAAAGAGGTGTTAATATGCAATTTTTTTCCAAACATGGTGCCATGTTCAGTGGGTAGACATCTACACATTGGTCTAGGACTTCCTACTAGAAACCTTGAAGCTTATTCAGATAATTCAAATCTACTTTAGGAACTGAATAACCTGTTCATTTTCTTTTTGAGTCTTTCCATTTTGTTTTATTGTTATCAGAATAACAAATTGTATGCATTTAACACTGCACTATACACAATTTCTTCACCACATAAACCATCCTGCCACGGTTGCCCCAGCTCTCACACATCTTATATACAGTGCAAGCACCACTGCTACAAATTCCTCATAGTTTCAACTGAAATGTCACAGCTTTGATCCAATAATAACATCGCTAATCTCACATTACACTCTGCAGACACTTTACTCACTCAGGGACGTGGGATAGTTCAAACTTAAAGTGACACGCGCAATCCCCTGCTGTCAGACTAATTTGGCTGATAATTATCTTGACATTTAGGGGATTTATTAAGCATTGGAATTTTCTTCTTAGATCATCAGTTGATACTTTAAAATAAAGAAAATTTATTAAGCCAAACAGGTGGTAATGTCATGACAAAGTATCGAGTCGTGACTGATCTTGAGTGTACATAGACAATCCACCTTGGTGGCAACTCAAATAGGATGTAGTTCAACTAGAAGACATGACTTGATATCACACAAAATACCTTAATTTTATCCAATGCGTTCACATGTACCGAGCATTTTTAAAAAGTACACTGTACATGGCAAGATATAAAAAACAGTGTAACAGCAATTAAAGTAATATTAGCATATTTGCTTTACATAGAAGAGGCTTTTTCCTTCAAACATTGCAAATTAGATACTTTCTCGTCATTTTCAAATTGTCCTAAGATCAACACTGTAAATATTTAACAAGCTAACTGCAGCTTGCAGGGTCTGAGATGGGGCTCCTAGGATTTTCTGTAGTCTGAGTGTAGCATACTCTGTCCTTGGGGTGAATTTACTGAAACAGACACTCATCAGAAGATTGGCAGCCATCGCTCATGTTTTCCACTTAGCAATCTTTCTCCTACATACTAGAAATGGTTTGGGAATGGCCTTTTTAACTTTGATGGGCAGCAATTGTTGGTTTTCTACGGTCATGGTTGTTTTCTTTCTAACTTGGTGTTGTGTTATCGTAGACTGACATGCTCTACTGCAGCAAACTACCAAAACTTCTTTTATAGTGGTGCTCACATTCTGATGATGATCAGGCAGTCATTGCATTTGATTAGCAGTGCCTGACTGCTATTTTTTCTGTTTCACTTTACCTTATTTCATTTAATAAATGACAGTGAGGATATTAGGTTAGATTAGAAATATATTTAGAAACTGGTAAACCCCAGATCAAATTTGAAAATGCTTTAATAAACAAAAATCTGCAACTTTTTTTACTGATAATAAATATAACAGAGAAGAAAATGTTTTTGAATGAATACAAAATATGCCAGAAAATTTTTTCTGAGATTTTTTTGTCAGAACAGCTTGGTTACTGTTAAGATTTATCCAGCATCTTAAGGATTTCCTGAAGTTGGCAGCCATCTGGGAAATCCTTCAGACATTCATCATCTGCAGCTCATTGCCTAAGATGAAAACAGACATCATCACTGAGGAGATTCTGAAATATTCCAAGCTGTGAAAGCTACAAAATGAGCATGTGATCTGAGACTGGATGGCTTTCTGTTGTTATGTGGTTAAAACATGAATAAACACTCCAATTCTGGCTTGTTTACTTTTGCACACCATCAAAAACCATAAAAACTGTGTAAATTATATTTATCTGGAATTAGTATTTCATTTCAGTGCTTCGATTGGTGTTCTCCTAATGTTTCCTTTGAGAAAGACAAAGCTCTTTTCCACAACAAACTCTGATTCCACATATTACCAACCAACTTGTTGACAATGTCAATTATTAGCCTGGATCTAATACTCAAAATCCAAATAAATAGAAGCTGTAAAACACAAGATGGTAATCTGACCAACAAATGTTGAAATATCTGAGGTGATGCACTTTGTTGTTACTGTCATGTTTTTTTGTTTGTCTTATACATTTGTTGCATGTCACATCACTTCCTTCTCCTTCCTTCTTCAAACAGCTGCGACTCTTTTGGGCTTAAAAGTAGATAATACAGTTCAAATGAGAGCCAATGCACATTGTAGGCTATTTAGTGTTAAATAAAGTCAAAGTAGTCAAACAGATGTGTTTCGTAAGTTTTATACGCTTGAATATCATGCCAGACAAGGCAAATAAATAGCTTGTACTCACAGATCTGCAAGGTAATATAGTAAAACATCATAGAAAAGGGACCTTAAGTGTAGGCATATTTTTTCTATTATTTCAAGGTTCTTCATTATACTGTTGAAAATCAATGAACGGAGTGAAGTCTCATTATTGCATAATCTGTCTCCAATGGCGTCCAAGCAACTAAAACTCACAAAACCCATGTAACTGGGTACTTTATGCTTTTATTGCACCATGATATTGTAAAAGTTATATTCATTTATGTTTAAACTGTGTAGAGTCTAGTTACCAAAGTTTTAGATTTTAAGGATTTCTGCTCTGCACCTTGCTTGCTTGTAGCTTTTTGAGCAAAGCAAAACAATGTATTTACCTCCTGTTTTGTTGACGACTGCCTGTGACCCTGAACACTTTTAATTACCTTTTATATTCACCTCTAAAAATAATGCAATTAATCTGTTGAAGACACTGGAATAGAAATGTAATAAAAGCTATCTGCCACTTTGTCTTGGTCTGTCCGATAAAGTAATAAAAAATGAATTGTGGTTTGCAGTTTTAAAGTGAGTAATACTGTCGACTTGTTCTGTAAATGTCAGATATAAGTGATCACACATGAGGTTCATCTAAATATCCTCCAAAGGTTTCTATGATTTGTGTAATCCCGTCATGCATGGATGTGCGCAACAGCATTTAAACTGACACATACTTTATTTTGTCCAACAGAAGCAGTATAAAAAAAATATCCCTGTGGAGGAGGACATTCCCATTCACCTGCTGCAAGATCTTCAGGTTCAGGTGTTTTTATATATGTGGGTTTAAATGATGGACAAGAAGCTTCCCTTACATGTGAGTTTCAGTAACTGTGTCGTCATTACGACCATAACCCCTGTAAATATGCATCTTCCACCAATGTCTCACTCAGACTGCCCCGATGAATTATGGATGTTGTCCCAGCCTCTTTGTCATCCTCCTCCTCTTTTATGCTACCTTTTTTGAAGAATACAGCTGCCTTTCCTCATACAGATGAATCACAGTCCTTCGCTGCCATCAAGTGGCTGCAGATTGTTTGTTTCTACACCTTTAGGCAGGTAACTAATCTTCATATCATACCTTCAAGTCAGATTTATGTAATATTGTTCAGTGGGTGACACTTATATAAATAGTGAAAAGGCAAAATAGGAGGAAGTTGGTTTTAATGTTATATCTTAAACAATGACACTTTAGGATTTTCTAAAGCATTTTCTGCCACCTCTCATTTTATTGTCAACCATAAACTGGCTGTTCTGCAGCAGAGGTGAAGATTAACAGATTCACACTAATTCATAGACATGTATTTATATGGCATAGTAGTGCAGTATCTTTGATTTAATACAGGTTAAATGCATCATGTCTTGTCACATTTTCTTACCAGTGAAATAAGATCAACAGGTATGATTTTCTTGTAACCTAAAGCCATATAATAGGCTTTTCTGTAAAACCAACTTTATTTATAGATTATCATCTATAGAACAATATGTTGTGGTGTATTGTTTTGTTGCTATTCTGTTGTGAAATGTGTTTTAATCATGATACAATCCACCCTCCTCAATATCCCATTCCCTCATGATCTGGTGATGTCAGAAAAAAGTATAACACACGCATACATATCAAAGAAACTGTATTGATGAGACGTTGATGTTGAACAGCAGTTCAACATCAACATAAGAACTGATGTTAAATTGTTCAAAAAAATCAAACATTTTGTTTTGTGTTACGAGAGGTATTTTTATAATTCACTTGAACCGTTGACAAAAAAGTTCCAAATTGTTGACGTTTTTTAACCTTTCAGTAAAATTAATTCAAAAGTAATAACTTCACATTAATATAATTACAATAATACACCTTTACTGTGTAAAGGAAAACTGCTACAACACTTGAATTATGGTAAAAAGAAAACAAGAATGTAATACTGTTGATCATCTTTTTGTATTGTGTAACAAAAATACAAGATAAAAAATGCATTAAACTGAGTTGAATTGATAAATATCAGATTGTTTCATCATGCAAAATAGATTTTGAATTTAAAATTCAATTAATCTGCTTTATTTTGGGGCTTTTTTTTTTTTAACCCTGCGATTTTGACCGGTAGGACAAAATCGCAGGGTTAATGGAATTCTGTGCACATTGAATCAAAATACCGCTGTACATTCAGCCACTTTCTTTGTTGCAATCTAACTTTAAACAATGTAATGTCAGCAGACCAGATGCCCAGCCTTCCAGTTATTAACATCTACTTAACGGGGCTTTGTTTCACATTAATGTTGTGTGGAATTAAGCATGCAGTTTCTACTGTCAGTGTGTTGTTATTACTGCAAAAAAGATATGCTAGATCACTGGGTAGTGTGATCTAAAAGTAAAGCAGATAAATTAAAACTTGGAACTTACATTTGTATGTGATACCAGCTTTGTCACCTTTGTTAAAAACAATATGCAAATTCTGCCACTGATCACTTGTGGATGCTGCATAGTTTTGCTTAATTTAAAAACTTTAACTGCCAGTATGAGAACATTTCAGCCATACAATCTATACCTGTTTGATGTATAAAGTATTAAAACATTTTTGGGATTTGTTTTATTTAAGCAGCAGTTGCCAAGGACAAAGTAACAGTTTCTGTATTTATGAATACCTTTGTTTTGCGATCGACAAATATAAACGCCTGCTTTGTAATTTATCTACAAATGCTGAACACGTAGTTCTCTGCCGTGGCTATCTACTGGAATTTTCACCAGCACTTGTGAATGCAAGACCTCTATGAACGAGGTCTGTTTCTATTATATATGGCAAAACTTCAGTTCATAAGGGCAGCACAGTGTCCAGCAGTCCATTTAGCAAGAAGATCATAAGTTTGAATACCAGCCTTGACTGTTTTTTTCGAGGTAGTCCAGAGTCCTCCTAAATTGCAAGCAGCTCATTATTTTATTTATATGACAAAAAAGGACAGAAAAAGGGGAAGACATCCTCTTCCAGTAACTGAATTAGTTAGTTCAAATTTCTACATTGTATTGTACATCTTTTATGTATCTCTCTACATTATTGGGTTATGAAGCACAAAATTAGCTTGACTTGGACTGCAATGGTTGCAGACCACGTTCCTATAGGATCCCAAGACACTTCCAAGGAATAGATATTCCCTTCAATGATCTTTGGTTCTGCAACTGGACCTACCAGTGTAATATTTATTATGTAGTGTGGAAAGTCTTGAAAAGTATGCATCCTGCTGATAGAGCAGCAGCTCTAATTTGAACTCCCCCTGAATATCAGAGCTCTTCACTTTATGTTTAAGGCAGAGCCTTGCAACCTTACAGCAAGGCTCTTTTTAGCTTCTTGTTCTTTGACTTTGACTCATGATACTGTAACCCTCACATATTGTGAGGGTTACAAACAGATGGAACAAAAAATGAAAAGCTCCTCCTTACGACTAAGCTTCCCGTTACCCGTGACCGGAGCACTGTGAGTGATGGTAGGATGGATGAGGGCTCCATCTGCTGAACTGAACAGACCTAGATGACATGAAGGAGAACAGTCCAACAATCCACAGTGGGGCAGAATAATAAACTCACAGCATTCAGATTTGTTGCGCTTCTATAAAAATACAGATTTATTTTACTTATTGTAGAATACTCTTTATGTTTGATTTCAATCAATTCATCCAAAAATAGGCTAAAGATATGAAAACATAGAAAATAGCAAATAGTGAGTACTAATTATAGCATAACATGCTTTCATTATTATGAAACCTTTATAAGTTTTATTATTTAAATTTGACTCTGTGGATGTTTTGTGATTCTCAATATTCTCAGCGGGAAGTTGAGAACGTATCTTTATATTTTCTTTGGATTTCCTGTAATAACTTTGTGCTTATTGCAAATTTAGGAAGCATTTAAAATTCTATTTTTCTTGCTATGAATTTAAGACCTGAAGAGGGCAGTGTAGTTCAACGCTGCAGGGAAAACGTGCTTCTCAAAGGCATAAGGCCCCGAAACACCGCTGGTGTTTTCTAAGGTATTTTTTTTATAAATTTTTGCAGTTCCTGTTTCAAAGTCTTCTCCTTAGCTTCCATTTTTCTCTTTGTCATCTGTCTCTGCGCCTCTGCGGCTGCTGACAGGACATTAGAATATGATTTCAGGCTACTTCATTTGTTTTTATATTTATTTTTCTCCTCCTGCGCAGCTGTAAACATAAATCACATCGAGCAAAGCCCAGAACTCATATAAACGTCAGAACAGACAGCGAAGCTCATAAACCTCTAATTTGATCTTTATTCATCTGGGACAAGGCGTGAATAAAAGCTCACCTAGTAAATCATAATTTTCTGCTTTCTGTCAACACTGCAGCTCGTTAGGGCTGCGCCACTCCTGATTGGCTGCTTCACCTCCCAACCTCGTTTAGTGTAAAAACTCAAACATTACAGACGCTCCTGCTGGATAATAATAATTGATGACTCTCTTGGTGCGTTTAAAAAATAATTTACGATTCGATCTATCAAACTTTTCTTTAAACGGATAAAAAAGCTACTAAATTACCAGTGCAGTGCTCATTTCTTCCCGAACTGTTACAGAAGCAGTTTGTTCAGGTTAAAACAATGGGGCATAAAAAGCTGGAGAATGATAGCTGGTAGCTGAATTCACTGATGAAAACCTAAATAAGTTAGTTTTTGGACAGTTTCCCTAGATATCCTATGAGGGCATATTCAATAAATATTAATAGTGGTTCAGTCATTCACTGTTCTACTGTCCCACATTGCCACTGACATCCATTTTTACTGAACAAATAATTTACTAATGATCAGAGGTGGGTAGCAACTAATTACATTTACTCAATTACCTTTATTAGACTTTAAAAAAAAAAAAAAAAACTTTTATGAAAAGTTTTACTACACCGTACATTGCGGTCTTACTTGAATAATAACATCATGAAGTGCTCCTACTTACTCTGCTTATGTTGCCTGACGAACACATTTGTCAAACCAAAGCCAAAACTATTAATCAAAACGTTCTTTGTCTCTGGGAAACTGAAACTTTCTGGTCTGTTAACTTATTCTGAAGTATTTTACTGTAGTTTTACTGTAGTTAGCAAAGTATTACAAATGTATACAAAACCGGAACACTTTTTTCAAGTTGAGCATTCTAGAAATGAAAGTAAATCATCTCTATCAATGTCAGCTGTAATTGCTTGAAGTTGCCAGGAGCAAGGGTGTAACTTTGTGTTGCAAGTTGGTAGGGATGAGAAGGAGCGGGGGGGGGGGGGGGGCACCCAGTTACTGGAAGGCCTTTTCTTTTGTAGTGCTAAGAATAAAGCCAAAACTTACATGTGAATGCCTTACAGTCTTATTCAATAAATTAAGATTATATGTCTTGATCAGGCTTGTCGGATTAATAGTACCTTTCAAAAATAACTTTTTAGCAGGTATTAAACATACTACGAAATATAAATATGTTAACATGGACGTAATCTAATTAATCTACGTATATAATGTCTTTCACTTGGTGATAAAATTACTAACAAAGAAACTTTTCAGTCATATTCTAATTTATGAAATGAGTCAGTATTTGCTGAATATATTTGCTTGAATATAGCAAATAATAAAGAGGTGAAACAATTTATTTGGGTCTGGTTGGGGCAGTTGGTGAGTAGAGTGACCATCGATGTTACTGGACTCTATAAAATGTGGCGTAAGCAGACTTGCCATTTACATTTTACAAAGGAATTACGGTATACAAAACATTAACTGGCTATTAATGCTTTGAATACATCGAGCAGCTGCTGCCGAGTTACTGTCCGCATATAGATGCAGGCACATAAAGAAAAAAAAAGAAAATATTGGTGGGGACTGTCCCCGTCAGGCTAAAGTTGGTGTGGACATGTACACACCAGTCCTTCGGGAAGTTAAGCCTATGGCCAGGAGAACTGCATCATCTGCAGAACTCCTGAGGTTCTCAATCTACAGATCATACTCTTCGTGATTGAGATCCTTTCCAGGAGTGCCACAAATAGAATCAAAGACTTAAATAAGGCCTGAAGGAGTTCAAATTTTACTGGGAACAAGCACAACTTGGTGTCAAGTGGAGCTTCTACTTTGGTGAAATAGATACGGTGGCCCCAGCATGGTATATGTCAGGAGCACCTTTGACAGAGTACCTTATTAGCATTTGTGTACCTTATTAGTACACAAATGCATTCAGCTCCACATTTATTCTAGATTGTGAGAAAACAAAAATCATTATCATTCATCATTTTCCTTTTAGTTCACAATTATGTAGAAGTCTTGTGTTTAACAAAAAGTCCATAAAATACATTGAAATTTCAATGTGAAAAATTATAGTGGTATGGATACATAATTACACATTTTGGCAGCTAGAAAGATGAAAACAACTAACTGGATGTGTTTTATGCCCAGTGGTATGAACACAAAACTAAATATTATGCTTTCCCAAACTCTGGAATCAGCTAGATGAGTATGAGGGAATCATAACCTAAAATTTTACCAACATTTAAGAGGCCTTTTAACTATTTTGTTTCCCTGCTTATGATTATTTATTTGAGAATAGGAGCTAATTGTTTATCTGTTAAGTTGAAATCAAGCATCATCAAGGAGCCTCAGCATCACCTTGTGGTCACCTTACAATTCAGTTAAGAAAAAATAAGCTATATCTTAGGGAAATTGAAGTCAGAGGTAAACTAATCTGAAGAAAATGGTATTGATTAATCATTTTCTTTCTTCAGAATGAAACGGTACCCCTGCTTTATTAGTTCCTGTCGTTTCATAGTTTTCCTCTCCTTTGGTAAATAATGGATTGCGACAAATTATTTTCCTTTTAGAATTATTAAAGTAGTTATCAATTCAATTTGAAATTCATTAGATTTTGATTGATGGCACCAGATCGCAGTGGTGTTATTGCAAAGATCAATCAGATTTTGACTCTCAGAATATTTCAAAACGGATATGTCGCTGTTCATCTTCCTCTCCTCCGTTTCTCAGAATCCCTGGTGTGACTCCTCTGATTGCATCCATGAAAGTGAAAACATCCAAGCGTTATCTGATCAGAAGCATCTTATAATTACATGACATGATTTCTGGTTGTGTGATCTAACCATCTCTACGGATCAGCTGCAAATATCTCATTAAAAATACAAAATAATCGCATTTAGAATTTCCTTCCTCTGTCTATGTGGCTATATATTCGCATATTTGAGAGTCCTGATCTGTGATTTATGGACCTTTACTGACATCTTCTGGCTAACTGGAGGTACTACACATTGAATGGAAAGCAGAGCGGCAGGAAATCTTAACAAATACTCAACAAATCTTATAAAAAAAAAAAAAAGCATAACCTGAATTAGAGTAGAAAGACTTTAAGTCCCAGGGCAGAATGTTTTACAACTGCTTTTAAGTGTGAATCTGCAAAACAGTTCAAAGAAAATGTGTATTGATCATTTGTTGTGAGTCATTTTATTGGTCTTTAATTAAATATTGGAATGTTGTTTTGGTTTTTTTTGCAGAAAAAAAATTATTTGCAAAGAAAAGAATATTCTTCTGTTTTTAAGATTTGTTGGGGAACTATTTACTCCACTTCACTCTTTATCTATACGAGCTCTGTCATACTGTCTGCTCATAACAATGACTGTGTCAATATCTTGGAGCAGATAAGAAAGTGTTTCTGGTGTTGCTCAATTTGAAATTCATGCAGACATAAATCTGTTTCACCACAGCAAATGTCAACAAATATTCCCTGATGTATTATCACAATACCACAAGCTCCGAGAATCAGAAGTTTACAATTTATTTCATAAAATTTTGAACATAAGAAAACAGACTGAAGGCTCAAGAAGCACATTAGATTCCAGTGGAATGCATATTTTACATTCAAGAAATACGATTATGAAGAGCTTGAAATTATTGTCAACTCTTTTTTATTGTCTTCTCTGTTATGAGAAAATATTATAATTTTTTGATATATTCTATATACTGTTCGATTTTATATTCACAGATTTAAAATAGTAAGCAACATTTCAGTTAAACTAAAATTTATTAGCCTTCTAAAATCTCGATAAAAAAATTAAATGTTTATTTACATTTTAATCAAAGTGTTATATGTTTTATAATATACTCATAAATTTGTAGCTGCCTCCTGCTCTGATTGAACGACTATTTTTGATGCAATTAAATTAGTTAAATTCACATTGTTGAACTAATTACAAAAAATCAGTAACTGAATTATTCTTAAGTTCATACATTCATCCTGTATCAGTTGATTAATTCATCCATAACCTTTATTTATTTTGGTGACACAAGAGGTCTCAATTTCAAGGCACACCTGGTTTTATTGTTAGCAAAAAGCAGATTTAGTTTGGGTGAAATAAGATCTTTAGTCAGCAATTTGTAAATGAAATTAAAATATTACTGATCTCTTGAATCTGTAGACTGAATCTAAAAATTGTGCTTCGTAGATAAAATGTTAGGATGATCATACAACCACAGGATGAAATGTCATCAACATGACCGCAAGAAAAATACAATTTACAGTAGCTGGTGAATGATGGGTTTATTATAAAATGTAAAATACACCCTGAATGTGATTTTCCAGACAAATGTCACACAGTTTCATTAAGAAAATTATTAATTAATACAGTGAGCCACAAAGGGTGTTGGGATAAAAATGATAAAATATTTGTGGGATTTAATTTATTCATTTAAAAAAAAAAACATGTAACAAATATATAAATGATACAAATCAACCATTTCCAAATTTATAAAAGTAAATAAAAATCATATTTATGTTTACATTTCTATTATACTTTATTTCTTTATTATGTATCTTGATACACTTACATTTCCTTTTTCTATATTTTTTTGATTTCCTTATTTATTTTCATAACCATCATCATCCTGGAAAAATTAAGCCTTCAGTACATAATACATTTTTTTCTTTTAATTCTTTAGGATAAGATGTTTTATTTTATCAGCTTATCATTTATATCTCATTCTGTTTTCTAATGAAAACAACAAGTTCAACTCTTTAAAAAATAATAATTTAAATCCAATAATAAAAATATACTTTTAGATAAAAATATCTAGCAGAAATGTAGGATGTTATTTCAGTGACTTTTTGTTTTAACTAAGTGCCCATATTTTAAGTAATGGATTAAACCAACTATTTTTTTTTTTTTTGTGGTATATTTTTATATTTAAAGTAACAGCTTTTTTTTAAACCAGAACGTGACCCGGAACCGTAAAGAAAAGCTGTTCATCCTTTTGAGTTTAACGAAATTATGTAAAAATGTGCAACTGTTCTGAGTTTTGCCTGGAAGTTTCCTGATGGTTACAGAGACGATGCTGCATTTCTGAATAAAAGGTTGGTGTTCAACAAAGTGGCACAATTTAATTTGAAGTGCAAAGCTGCGATGTGCCCGTTAATGAAAGCTCTCAGCTTTAAGTTCTGTCTACTTTATATTCACAAAGAGAAACGAGCGAGGCAGCCATCGTGGCGACATGCAAATACACTGATCTGTCTAATACGAGCTGCACCCAATCAGACGGACGGAGACTTTGACAAGCAGAACAAATGCCCTGCGAGCATAAACACGTGCAGGTCAGGAGGAAGAAGAATTCAGCTTTCTTTATCCTCTTTGCAACAGACACATTCTGCATGTTCGCTTACTGTTAAATTACTCATCTGAGATTAGAGACGGCTTAAGGAAGAAAAGTTTTCCCTCAAAAGTTGATAAAGCTTTGCAATCTTATGTCGACTGAACATATGCAAAGATACATGTTAAGGAAGTTTGTTAAAACCCTGCAAACTTTCCAGCTCTGATAAAGTTTCTTTCTTAAAGAAAATGTATTTAAATCCATGTAAAAGTTGTGCAAAATAGGGTGAAAACCTGTTGTTGTATAGCAAACTTCCAATTAACATATCATTTCATCAACAGAAATGTTATGTTACAGAACAGAAGCATAAAAGTACAAATGAACAAGGGACAAACCCAACAAATGCTTACTGAGAGCAGGCTGTTTTGTGTTTTTTTCCCACACAGAGAGTTAAAAAGGGTAGACTAAGAAGATGGTAACATCAGGTGCAACATAGCAACATCACTTAAGTTAAGAATCAGCTCTGTTGGCAAAGTTTAGATACAGAAATTACAGACTGGAAATGGAAAATACAGTGCATATACGTACACCCAATATTTGTTTAACATGGAGGTTAAAATAAGGTAAATTAAACCCTAGGCCAAGGCGACCTCCCCTATCCAAATCCTCCTTGCAGCAAACCCCTCCATCATTAAGCCTGAGAGGTAACTTAACTCCTCTCAGGCTGTATGGTTCTTCCTTGCTCTCCTTCAGAGAATTCCTTACCGTTCACAACCCCATTCACAGAGCCACTCTTCACCATCACGACTACAGTGTCCCTCTCAGCAGTACAAGTGGAAAACAAAACTAATCTGATCAAGGAACAAAAACTTGCAGGTCCAAAGGTATCAGCAGACCACAGTTGAGCTATGCAGCTCAACTGTAGGCCATAGTAGGGTATATAGGTAACATGAACCTTTACCTATAAGAAGGTACCATACCATGCCATACTTTTCCAAGACCTCCCACATTGTGGCAGCAGCAACGAGCGCACATATGAAGGACATCAACAACAACAACAAGCAGTACCACTTATCTTGTATCTGGTAATCACCTTAGCTCATCCAACCCAAGAAACGGTAAAACCCTGATGGGAAAAAAAAAGAAGATATTAGAAATTTTGGTCGGACTGTGAACATTGGTTCTATAAAATTAGATCCAGAAAAAAAAAAAAAAAAAAAAAAAAAAAAAACCTGGAGAAATGAGAAGTACAAGGAGGAAAGGGAGAGAAGAGGCAATTATTTATCATCTCAGATTTGGGCAACACTCTTTATTTTACTTCAGGGGAACATTGCAGTAGTAAGTGTAAATACTGAGGAGTTGATGAGGCAATGGAACACAGCACTGTTAAAATTAAGTGGAAGAAAGAAAACAACTGATTCAAAATTGAAATAGAATTGAAGTTAAACTTTTGTTGATTTATTTAGAAATATCTTGAAAAGTAAAAATGTATCAGATGATATTTTGTGAACTTAAATGCTCAAAGTTATAATATAACAGAATTTAATCCTTGAGTGACATTCTGGTCCACTCTCCACACCAGTCGGTGGCGGTAATGCACCGATTTCGTTGACGTCAACCACCAAAAAAAGTCGAGGACGAAGTAGAAGATTATATGGCATCGGTAGTAACATGGAGTCAGGCTCTTTTCAGCGGTTTATGCTGAAAGTTTTCCTGGTGAACTTTTGTCTCGGTTTGGTTTCTTCTCTGTACTTTCATATGGCAGAAGGCGAGCAAAAGTGTTTCATCGAGGAAATCCCTGCAGACACGGTTGTTGTCGGTGAGTTTATCACAAAAACGTTCAGCAACGTCAATTAGTAAACCTTAAAAAAATCGCTAAAAACTAAAACTTGCACAAGTCATCAAAATATCAACAGCTATCTTTTGTCTAAGCACTTGTTCACGGTAATTACAAACAAGCATTGGTGAATGTGAAGTTTGTAAACGGCTTTTTATGACGATCGAAACGTCAAATGTTTGGTTTCAGCGGAAGTGAGTCATTCCCTGCATTCTAAAGTCGTATGACAGAGAGGAAAATGTTTTCGTCAAACATCTACAGAAGTTGTGCAGACTAGCAAAACAGTTACGTTTCAAAAACTTAATTGATTATAGATTATGTAAATGGGCCAGAAAGTAATGTTCTTCATCTTAATATTTAAGTAGTTATTTTGTGAAATGTAAGATTACAGATTTCAGTGAGTCACGATGACTGACGCATACATAAAGCCAATTACTTAAATTTGCTCTACCACCGACAAAAACAAAACTAAACAGATTCTCCCTCTGGCTCTGTGGTGTTTTCAAGTTCTTCTTGTGTATGCGTAGGCCACCCCTTGCGCAATAATCGCAGAAGATGGGTACCGCCTCCCCACCGTCACCATCAGTAGATAAATAAATGGCTACCTACACTAAGTGGTTGGACTCTGAATTAACATCTTAAAAAATAAATAAATAAATAAATAAAAATACTGGATTGAAGAACAGAACAGTTATTTAGTCTACATGATAGAATACGTAAGCCAGGGCAACACAGAGACAGACAGGACAAACAATCATGCATGCACACACTCACACCTAAGGAGAATTTAGAGATCACATGTTTTATGTTTCCCTGATTTAAGACGTCTGATTCAAATGATTGCAATTCAGCAAGAGCCTGTTAATCAGCTGTCTATTCCAGAAATATTATTTTTAAGTAAGAGGGGGTAAAAAGAACAGTATTGGTTAAAGGAAGCCATAAGAAGTCTCACTGCAGTTTGTCATAAACTAATAAGGGGGCACAGCAAGCATCATTTCTTATGATCATGTCAGATGGGACTAAAATTGAGCATTTGTGGTCTAAATATAAAATGTATAGTGACAAACACACCTTACCCACAGTACACCTGGGTGAAGCGTGGCGGACGGTCAGGAGACTTTTCATCGACAAGAACAGGGAAGCTGGTTAGAATAATGGGAAGATGTACAGAGATAAATCCAGGACAATCCTAAAATTAATTCTGTTAGAAGATGCCTAATACTATGACAGAGGTTCACCTTCCATCACAACAACAACAACCATAAACATAGAGCCAAACTATGGAACAGATCAAAGCCTGTTCATGTGTAAAGAATGGCCCAGTCAAAGTGCAGACAGAAACAGTAACTGACTGATGTTGAGCATTTACCGAAAGAAAATGTTTATTATATTTGTTAGAAAAGATGATTAGGTTCAGTAAAACGATATCTACTGTTTCTCTTCAGGTGATTATTGGACGCAGCTTTATGATGAACAGAAGCATGAGTATCTACCGGCAACTCGGAATCTCACCCTGTCTGTTGCAGCCAGAACTCCTACTGATAAGGTTTGGGTTTTATATTCTAAAGCAGGGCGTTTATTTTATTAGTTTCTAATTTCATGTTTAGTTCAGAGAACTCGTCTCTTTTTTCCCCACAGTTGATTCTGTCTCACAAGGAAACCAAGGGGAGGTTTAACTTCACATCATTTACCTCAGGAGAACACAAGATCTGCCTTCAGCCAAGTTTATCACAGCCGGTGACTGCAGGCTTCATAGTGGTGAGAGGAAAAGTCACTTGAGTTTGAATTAACTTTTAATTAACTAGGAAATAGAAAATACTTGCCTGAGCAATTTTATAAACACTTCAGCTGCATATTTTTTTACACATAGGATGATGGGACTATATTTATGGGGATAACGGAGGAATTTTACTTAATTAGTTTTACTTAATTAAATATAAAATTACTTCTGGATTCAGTAATGCATTAAAACACTAATTCTATGAAACACAAATCCTTGCCTATGCAGTTTTAGGAAGGATTTAATGTGTTTATATAAGTTAGCAGAAGAAAGGGAAATGTTTCTAAATTAGGACATACTAGTGTATGTAGACGTAGCTGGAGATAGGCACCAGCACCTCCCGACCTCACCAGGGACAAGGGTGCACAGAAAATGGATGGATGGATGGATAGTGTATGCAGTTACAACCCAGTTTTAGGGTTTATGTTATAGTAACTGATGACAAGAGTAAGATTTAAGAGCTTAAATTTAGCCATATTTGGACAGTGCAAGTTTTAGCTGTTCAGAAAGAACTTTATTTAGGTAAAGACGCTGAAGTACAACATATCATCGACATAGAAATCAATTCAGGCATTTGATGCTGGGAAATGAAGCTTTTTCCCACGTGAAATGAAAAAAAAGAAGTCTGGGAACCAATCTTGGAGGGAAATAATTGGTTGTAGTTCTAGCTGCACTTTATTCGGGTGCACTTTGTTGCACTATTTATCAAGTGATTCATTGGCAAACTGTTTAAACATTGGTGTCACGTTGCAGGTGGTTCACATGGACATCCGATCAGGTGAACGCACCAACAGCTACCCAGAGATCCATAAACGAGAACTACTGGCCCAGCTGCAGCTGAGAGTCAGACAGCTGTCTGCACAGGTTCAAGACATCCAGAAGGAGCTGATCTACAGTAGGGTCAGTAATGCCGTTGGTTGCAGAGTTATTTTATATACATGTATTTAAAAAAATAAAATAAAATAAAAAACACTTATGTTGGTATTGACAGAGCAGAGATAAAAACTTCCTCGCCACCAACCACAACATCAACATGTGGATTTATTGGTGGCCCATCATCCGCTGCATCTTTGTGGTGACCTTCATCATAAACATCACAAACAGCTGCTGAGATCACAGCTACTGTTCAGAGTAAAAGAAAAAATATCCCAAATATATTTACATCAAATTTCCTCCTGGAGGAAGTTACAGTGTTTTCTGTCTGAAGAAAGCTGTTGACACATCCTGTTGTGTTCCAGGAGACATCAGTAAACTCTGGACCTGCAGAGGAAACGCAACATAGACCAAACTGAAAATGAAAAAAAAAATTTACCCCCAAGCCAACTGAGACATTCTATAGTGGCGTGCTGGAGAAACCATTGTTTACCTGGAGAAACCATTGTTTACCTGGAGAAAGCAGAGATGGAGATAACACAGAGCAGGAACTCGAGGCCATAGAAGCAGAGCAGCACAGCGCTGAGAATGAACTCGAGCCGCAGCACGAACGTCTGCAGCAGCAAGTAGTAAACGGCCAGCGCTGTGCAGGGAAACAGGATGAAGAGGGACACACAGGAAGACAGAGAGCGCTCGCAGAGATTCCCCTTCCAACCTGGAGGAAAAACACTGCAGACAGTCAGAGGGAAAGACTGATGTTTGTTCCTGTCTGCTACTCCTATGAAAAAGCCATCTGTTTAACTAAACATGTTTAAATATTACAGATATAAAGATGTTCCAATATGTATACAACTTTATAATACTTGCAAATAACAATAATTCAATAAAATGAGCATTTTGTAGTTATTCAGATTGTCTTTGTCTGATATTAATATTTGTTTGATCTGAAACATTTAAATGCAACAAAAAACAAAACCAGAAATCTGCAAGGGTGAAAATACTTTCTTTTTTCCACCAACACAGGACTTTAAAGATGAACTGGTCAGGCTTTTTCTGGTTGATACCAATTTCTAGATTTCTGTGAGAGCTGACCTGCTTGTACCAACGTCTTTTTCATTTGAAGCACAAAAGCAAGTGATGGTTTAAAATTCAACTGAAATGTAGGAATTTTAAGATCAGCTCCATTTATGCACCAAAGCTGTCCGTAACCTTTATCTGATTTAGTTCGAAATTCAACAAGTGCATCAGTGCATACTATTAGCTGATGGATTTCTAGAATAAAGACTGGAAATTTTTAGTCTTGATACATTTAATGAACAGCAATAAAAAAGAAAGTTATTAATATTTCAGTATCTGCCCATCACAAATTAGAATCAGTCAAATGGAAATGTGTCAGTTCTGTTCTAGATTAGATTGTTGCATTTGGATGTAACACATTTAGTAACAAAAATGAAATCAAATGTGGAAATTCAGTGATTGGATATAAAATATATTTTCCATGACAACCAAAACTGATGCGACAGCAAAAGCAGCAGAAAAGGAGCACAAATTTGATCAACTTCGGTCTGACAATATGTCATAGTGAAAAAGAAATAAGAACAAAACAGTTACAAATTGCATGAAATGTGAAGTATTTCTAAAGTTCAGATGTTGCAGGGATCAAAGGAAAATACTGATTCATTTTCTTGTTATTGAGTTGTAGTTTAATTTCTGTGTGTAATCAATATTTAAGATGGTTAACCATTGTGATGTAGATTTCACTGTCTACATCAGAATCTGAACAAATGTGATGCTTCAGTTCCCGAAATGCACTGTATTAAAAGTAGGGAAACTGAACATAGATTTCTGTTATGAAAATATATCTACACATTGAGGTGATTTCTATCATTACCAAAAATCTAGGATGATCCAAATTTCTAAAATAAAACTAGTTTCAGTCCAATTTATCAGGCATGTAATCTAAATTCTTATATAAAACATATTATCTGGTTTAATCACCCAATGCAGGGGTGCAACACCACTTACCGGCCAAATACACTTTATCTTGTTAAGAAATCTACAAACCCTCAGATGTACAGCTTTATGTTTCGTGCATTTGTCTCTCACCATAGAAAATGCGAAGAGTCTCCAGAGCGAGGAAGAGCAGCAGCAGTACCACATCCAGGACCAGATTATCTGCTGGGTACGGCAGTAAAATTCCTGAATAGTGACAAGTCATAAGATAGTAACCACAGTCATGTTCAATACTGGTGTGTATTTACAACCACAAGACAAACATTTTGGTTTATAAGTTTTTTTCTCTCATCTTATTTGGCTGACACCAGTTACAGACAGTTTTGTAAATATTGAGACTCATTCACTGTGAATTCTTTCCAATTGTATGTGAGTGAATAAAAATGCCATGTCAATATCAGAGAAGAATGGACTGACTGTATGAGATGACAATAAGGTAAGAATGGCTAAAGAAAAAGAGGTTCCAATTCATCCAAGCTCAAATTTAGATTAAACTTTGGAGAAATCTTTCTTGGTTATGTTGTGTCTTGATTGCAACTACAAAATCTAGATTGAAGTGTCAGAATTTGGTACTGGACTATAATCATAGCTTTCCAACAGGATGCCACAAAACTCAAATCATCAATATGGACCAAAATCTCAGAGGAAGGTTTCCAACACCTTTTGAATATCGGACATGAAGAATTAATGGGGGCAAAGTGTACTCAACTTAGTATGAGCAAGCAACCTTCTTTTTAAATTAAGAGAAGTTCCACCTTTCTGTTTTCTCCTCTTTTTTTCTCTGCAAGAGTAGATTCCAATGGATTTGTATTGATCCCTGCTGCCCTGAATGTGAAACATTCATCTCACCTTTGTAGATGAACATGAGGATCTCTGCCAAGTAGAAGGCAGAAAAGTACCAGCTGTTCAGGTAGAGAAGAACCTGCAAAGGTGTTGAAGAGAGCTGGGAAAAGGATGGTTAAGGACCAAAAAAGACAATTGAAAACGGTAGATCTGAATTAGTTTTATTGCAAAGGATACGACTGCTTGGCTCCCTGAAGAAAAAGAGGAAAGATGGAAAATACGACGGTAAGATGCACATTCAGGACGATTATTTTGTTTTTGGTAAATACAAAGGAAAAAAAAAACGTCTACAGTAACCTGTTTTCGGTGTTGGCTGAAAAAATAGGCAAACGTGTGCATCAGAAATATTGAACTAATTAATCAAAATCTAAACTACAAAAAATTTCCCGACGTTTTAATAAACTTGTATGAAAAAGTTGCAAGCATTATTGAAGTTCATAAGAAATCTGCTTCTATTTGTTGTCGCTAAACAAAGGAACCGCCAATCTTCCTTTATTTTCACTTCAAGCATCGTCCGTTTATTTAAAAATGTATTTCAAATGTCAGAGAGGTGTTGCTGAAAAACATTCGGTTAATGTAAAACGCATAAAACGATATGAAATGAGCAACAAAGCTTGAAACTTACCGGGCGCCATGATCAAATCCGCCTGGTTGCTATGGAAATGGCTTAGGAACTGTTCGATCTCTTCTTCTACTTGGAGCACTGCGTGTGGAGGTTGCACTGCTGCCATCTTCTGGAGTGAAAGAGTTACAGGAAGAGTGACAAGGCCATATACTACAATTTTGGATTAAATTAAATTATTCATATTCTTGCAAACAAATCGGAATTATGTAGAACCCGCAAGACTATAATTATAATTGTGCTGACAGTGCAATAGAACAAGTTCTACAGTTTCGTCATCTTTTACACATATGCATGTCTTATTTGTTTCTCGCACAACAAATCATATGTTATTAAATCTATATTATTAATTCTGTTGACATTCTGTTTTGTGACAAAAAATAAACAAAGAAAATAAAGAAAGGAGAGTGATAGGATGACTGATATTGATGTAGACGGTGTCTTTATTTTTGTTGCTTTGATTTTCCAGTTGCTCTCTGCGAGATAGAAAAAAAAAACTATGTAATGAAATGAAATAAAATGATTGCATTTCTTATTTCTTAAATAGTTTCAATGAGTGGTTGCTTTTTGATTTATCTATTGATTTATTTTATCCACTGAATTATGGCATCTTTGGCAATAACAACAATAATCAAACGATCGATTTCCTCATTTTATGCCATTCCAGTAGGGTGGTGAATTATATTCACACTAAACATTATAAGCTTTACTCGTTTATTCTGTTAATCTTGTAGAAAAGTCCTTCATACTAACGTAAAGCAGCTTGAAAGATGTGACGCGTAAAGAACTACTAAATGAAGCTTAAAAACTACAACATCAAGCATGCTCCTGCGGCGCGCTGATTGGCTAGGGATCTACGAGAGTTTACGTGGCACAAAACTGTCGTTGCTCAGGTTCAGTTCGATCTGTGCTCTCAGATGTCACATCGGGTCAGGATGCAGCTTTCGATTGTGTTTTCAGTTTTCCTCCTTAATGTTTTCTACAACTCTGTCTCTTCGTTGTACTTTCACATCGGAGAAACTGAGAAGAAATGCTTCATAGAAGAAATCCCGGACGAGACCATGATTATCGGTGAGCTAACAGCGAGTTAGCTTAACGGCTAGTTAGCTTCACGGCTAATTGAGCTAAAACCTGTTTTGTCATGTCAAAAAAGTTAGCAGACAGCAAACATTTGTACACGACATGTTTTTATGTGTGCTCTGTGTTTTTTTATATAAACGTTAATTATCAGAATATATTGGTAGTTGCTCGATCATTAGTTAGAAGTTATGAAAAATCTAATTCGTTTTTCAGGAAGTTTTATGTCAGATTGGAACATATGGCAGTCTACGTGCTTTATTTTTAGGTTGATATAATTGACTAAAGAGCATAAACTCCAGAAAAGTAATGCTCATAAATTCAAGAAGAATTTATCAGTTTTTTTGTTCCTAACAACCTTTTAATACATAATTTTTGCTACATTTTTTCTTGTTAAAATGTCACATGTTTCTGCTTTTGCATTTATATTGATCTTTTAAAGAGATACTTAAAGTGGTGGTTATAGGCAAACTAATAATTTGGATCAAATCATTCCAGTATTAGTTGGAAGTCAATTCTGTAAACTGTCTAATTGCAAGCTCTGCTTAAGGAATAATTGTCCCTACTTGAATACCACTAGAACTAAATTCCTAAAGGTATTGCACATAAAGTGGGTTTATGTGCAATGGAAGAGAACTGAGAATATTGCACTGCTGTACATGTGTTGTAATTTAGTAACCAAGCAATGAGCTTATTGTTATTGACAAGACAAACTGTCTACAACTAGAACATCCTTTGGCACACATCAAAATAATAGGAAATTTGACATTGATGGAGGTTTGCCTTCTTCTTAATGTTATATTGGACTTTGGAATTTTTCCCTTCTGTCTGTTGATTCTACTGTCTTACCTTCTGTGGCTCATTTGGGGAGCCTTAACAGGACCCTATTTCTGGTCCCTAATGTGCTGTAGAATATAATCTATTCAGAACGCCCTAGAGCTGCCCTGAGGCTTTTATTTATATTATCGGAAGAGCACACGTCTAGGGAAAGAGTGTA
>CAEFZY010037492.1:0-34056 GCA_903066815.1 Brachyrhaphis roseni
CCCCCCCCCCCCCCCCCCCCCCCCCCCCCCCCCCCCCCCCCCCCCCCCCCCCCCCCCCCCACACACACACACACACAACTATTTTTCTTTATTAGTTTGTTCAGTTTCTCTCGCTCACTGTCTGCTCTGCTCTGTTTTTACCCAGCCAATATGCTGAACAGTCGCAGGTTTCTGGATCTCCTTCAGCTTCACCTTTTTTCACAGGAGAAAGAAAAGTGATGAAGTTATTCTTAAAGCTGCAGTACGCAACTTTTATAAAAAATGTTTTTTTACATATTTGTTGTAACTGTCTCTATGTTGTGACAATTTAATATGAGACAAAAAATTGATCTCCTCTAGTTAGCTGCTATGGTAATTGGCTCCTGGCCAAAAACAACCAATCAGAGCCAGGAGGAGGGGCTTAGCGCTGTCAGTCACCGTCACCCATCCCCGCCTTCTGGCTCTGATTGGTTGATTCTAGTTACCACTGGGAGAAGCAGAAGGGCAAAAAATATTTGATCACATTTTATCTGTTCCATACCATAATGTCTCAATATACTCACAGTTTCATAATCCTGGAACTGGAAGACATTTTAAATAAATTAACAAAACAAAAGAAACAACAAATTAAATTAATTATAAAGTTTCTGTCAATAATTAAAAATGTCCGGTTGAGACAAAAACACCAGACTGAAGACTTTTATTATCCAGTTTTTTGTAGAAAAACAATATATCATGCAAATCAAAATTATTGAGCTCATTTCAATTTATCATGCGATAAATTGATTTATTGTTAATTGCAACAGGTTCAGTTGTTGCTGTCTGTTTCTGGTTTTTGTCTGGTGTCAAAATGGTAGTGAAATATATATAATATCAATAAATATTGGCCATAACAGAGTTTTAATATCGGACGTTGATATCGACTCAGATTTTCATATCAGTTCATCCCTACTAATTATCTTAAAATGTGGTCAAAATTAATTTTTACATATCTGGAATATAATTACTGATAGTTCAGGTGAAACTGATTTTATGATTAAATGGCTTGCCGTACTTGTCCAACCTGCCCAAATGAAACTGTCCCGGTTTTCCTGATGATCCAATCTGACTTCTGCTCCCGATGGATTACATTAAATATGCACTGCCTTGAAAAAAGTCTTAAATATTTTCCACTTTTTTCACATTACAGCAAATTATTTCTGTGACAAACTTTTAAAGAGGAAACAGGATGAATTTTATTCCCAGTAATGGAAAACAGCTTAAGATGCAACAACCTGATGAAATAAAAGGACAATCAGAGGTTGACCTGAGTTACAGAAGCCAGTTTAAACCAAGATGATAAATTTACATGTTTCATGGAGGAAAATGCTTCAACTGCATTTTAATATATTAAAAAATTAACCAATGTATCCTATCTGGTTCTGTTTGGATCCGATGATAAAACGCAGGAGAGACATTTTCCACAAAAACATAATGAGAAGAGTCTAACCACATAATCTACAGACACCCAGAGTTTCCTCTTTTGTTCGCTTTAAAGAGAAAGATCTGTTTGAATACAGAAACCCACGCGGCTCTGAGCGTCTCTAATGAGGATTTCCTGCTGGTTTTTGTGCTTATACGTGAAACAAAGCTCTGCACTTAACCCAGACGTGCAGCTTGAGGGAAGGAAAATAACTCATGAGATTTCAGGATATTTTTAAACACTTTTAACAACAGAAAAAATAGAAAAAAAGATGCAGAAATGATATTCAGTATTGATCCTCTCTGCTGCTAGACAGCGTAGAATCGTTTCTAAAGGAGCTTTAAAGTTTCACTTTATGAACTGGAACTATATCAAGCGTTTATAAAACTAAAACACACCGAAATTATAGATATATCTTTTGTGTCTTGTTTATGAATCTATTAATGTGAAATAAATTGTGTCAGCTGCCAGCAAATTACGGCACTTGCAAAAGTTAAACATTTGTGAAATTACAGACTTTGACTTTTGGAGCTCAGAAATTTTTATTTTTATTTTCAGGAACATTTCTGAGTTTTGTGGCAGGAATGTACTCCCATATCTCTATCTGCCGTCACGCCTTCGTAAAGAAGAGACTGGATTTGTGTTTGGTTTTTTTGTGGTCAGAATCTCTGATTTGTGGAGGTAATTTGGAGAAACTTTGTGATATTTGCACTAAATGTGACTTTTTTTCTCTCTATGTCAATCAGATTATGACATAAAGTAAGACTGAGGCAGCAGTGTAGCAGAAGTAGAGATACTGCCACCTGCAGGTGGGAGGTAGCATCACCTCATAAGCTCAATGTTTTTTTTACGTTTTTGTGGAAAATTTGCATTAAACTCTATAAACTTGTTTAAAGCACAAACTTAAAGTGTCCTTCAGATGCTTTTTTTCCACGACTCATATTGTATCTCCATTTGGTGACATTAAAAATGTTTGGTTACTGAAGAGAAGCTGTGATTAACTGGGTGTCAAAAAGTTTTCATCTCTTCACTCTTCCACTTCTCCACAGTTCAGTTCTTAATCTTAACATCAAAAGAGAGAAAGAAGCGTCTCGATCGCCGTAGCGACCTGAAAGGTCATCCAATTCTTTCTGCGAGATGTGAGAGGAATTCACTTCCTGGGTCTTTGTGACACAGAAGTCGGAGGAATCCATTAACTCTGCTGAGTTAAGGTCAGTGAAGCTCCGTTCGGTTCAGTCCAATCACATAAAAACGTGCGGCTGTGTTTTTTATGATCAGGCCGTTCTGATGCTGGTTATGGATTGAACGATCCGCTCGCTGCTTTCATCTGCAGATTGTCCATGGCTTGAGAAACGGCAGTTTCTCCAGAAAGACTCGGTTCAGCAGGAGATAAACTGTTTCAGAAACAAAATTTAAAATGCTGTTTATCTTTTTAAGTGTTATTGGTTCATGTGAATTGATGTGAAGCTCCTCGGTTGGTTTATTTCAGTCCTGAACTTTGGATCGAAGGCAGCAAACATTGTTAATGTCTGCAAAAGTAAATTAAAAATTGATCTTTTTAGCTTCATTTTTAGTTGAACTTTGGTTTTTTAATGTAATTTGTCTATTTTTTTTTTATTTTGTAAGTTTATCTTTTGTTTTCTTGCATTTTTGATTAAATCCCAGAATATTTATTTATCATTTTGTTTGTTTTGGATGTTTTCCTCATGTGGTTTTTATTCAGCTCTTTATTCATTAAATTTTATTCTAGTTGAATTCAAATTCTTATGTTTTTAAAATGTTTTATTACATTTATTTTACATATAAGTAAAAGATACATGATAATGGTGCATTACATTAATGAAAAGAAGAAAAAAAGTGAAACAACTACTAAAACAATAATTGAATAATAAATTAAATTATTATTAATAATAATAATAATTCCACTTTATTCAATTGTGTTACTGTTATTTAAATATCTTGTTTGTTCAATAAACAAGATATTGTTTACTGAACAATATCTTGTTTATTGAACAAGATATTTTACTGCATGGTAAAATTCCATGCAGTCAATTTACCATTGACTGCATGGAAAAGTCTGTATATATAAAGTCTTACTTATTCATAGATGACAGATCAGCGAAATAAATTTTCTTGACCACTGGTAATTATGAATAATTATAGAAAATATTAGCTAAGTCCTTATAATTTGACTTGTGGGCTTAACAGCTTAAGCAATGTTTTCAATCTGAGGCTTAAGAGTCTTAAGAGAAAATAAAATAAAAAGGTCGGATTAGAGCCTGAGCGATGAACTGAATATGATTTATGATTATCGAGTCACATTCCTTTTTCCAGTGTTCTTTTTTGATTTGCCACAAAATCTCCATCATTTTAGGGAATTTGTTGATGAGAAACATGTTAATATCACTAATATTAGTAAAAGTTGCCTAATCGGTCATATTTAGATTCTCATCAATAAACGATGTTTTGAGTGAAGCGGCTGCAGGTTGTGGGAATTTCAGCCTCACAGAAACCAGAGTGAGCCACATAAACGTATGGATAGTTTTTTATTAAGTGACACTCGACCCGACCCTTTGGCTCCGCCCCTCAGCCATCCTGAGCCGACCCGGCCACCGGGAAACGACCCGGTGAGCCCGATGGCCCGTCCGCCTGCAGCTGAGGTTCAGTTTACATTTGACTGAATGAAAAACACAAACATCCACTGTAACTGTGTACAAGCAAAAAGAAAAAAAAAAAATACTGTAATAGATCCAGAAGGAGGAAATGGGGAGCATTATTCTTCAGGTTCTGGTTCCATCAACGTGGATCTTTCCATCCACCTGAGATTGGACCGCAGAGTAACAGCTCTCAGATGGAAACCCAGCGACACGGTGAGGGATCTGTGATGTTCAGCTCATTTCAGCTGCTTATCTCCTGGATCTTGTTCTTTCTTCATGTTAACGGACCAGAGCGGTTCTGTCGTTGCAGCAAACAAAACCCAAATCCCTTCTGAAAAACATCATGAATGTTCTTAAAGGGCCAGTTGGGCAGAATGTATTGATAAAAACCCATTAACAAACGTTTGAAATATTAATAAATAGCTGCATCAGCATTCGATTAGTACTTCTTAAAATTAAAGGGGCAGAACTTTGTATTTTCCAGGCACATGATGCCATTTTGTAGCACAGTCAAGTAAATATGTTACCTTCAGTTGTTATAAAAATAATATATACATCAAATATGACTTGAA
Source organism: Brachyrhaphis roseni (assembly GCA_903066815.1). NCBI lineage: Eukaryota > Metazoa > Chordata > Actinopteri > Cyprinodontiformes > Poeciliidae > Brachyrhaphis > Brachyrhaphis roseni. Next base: position 4,671 of record CAEFZY010037492.1, read on the forward strand.
AGAAATACAAAACAAGTGGTATGTGCAATAATTTGCCAACATAAACAGTCCTTTTTCATCAAGATGAAGAAAATATTAACTTAAAAAAAGATTCTATTTTGCTGAAAAGTAACTTATAAGTTGATTTTGTCTTATTTTACTTGCAGTAAAATGTTTGCACTGGAAACTAGAACAAATATACTTGGTAAGATTTTGTGTTTTTGCAGCGTTACTCAGCATATGCGCAGGTTTTCTCTACTGATTGCTTGTTTTCTTGTTTTTAAAAACCTGTTTGAAATAAATAAATAGACAGTGTGTCATTGATTTATCAATATGCTGCACAATTAGTTTCTTTTCTTCAGGTAATGGGTTTCACCAGCCGAAGGTCACAGAGTGGATCAATGAGTCAGGCAGTGAAGCCAGATCTTCTCTTTGTGCTCTTACTTAGACCTATGATGTCAAGAAAGGGATTTATTTTAGCTACTTTACAAACATCAGTTTTTTCCAGTTGATAAATGTAGAATAGAGTTACAGCATGAATAAAAAGTACCAAATATCTCAGTGAGGCCCTCAGAGAATAGCAGATTTACATGCTTTGGAAATCACACGCAGCTCCTCTGGTCCGTTGGGACGACAGAAAACAATCAGAGAGCTACGTGTAAAGGCTCACCTAACTGAATTTATTCATGATGCTTCAGTGGAAATGTGTGAGAATAAATCACTCCTCCTGCAGACCAACACGTCCCTCCTCATTCCTCCTGACTTCTTCCTTCCCACTGAGAGACGGTGGGAGCAGCGGAGAGGGACAGGACAGAGAAAACTCCCATCAGCCCTGGAATTAATTACCGAACTTTTGGCGGAAAACCTCGGCTCCGATGTGAGTTGTAGGAAGAAGAAGAAGCTGCAGATTTCAGGAAAGTTATGAATATGTAGAAACTCAGAGCTGCAGCGTTTGGAAATGTGGGCAGGATGAGCTGGGAGACACTCGGTGGTGTCAATCTGGGGGAGTTAAAGGAAGGATTTAGATTATTTGCATAGAAAATAAAAACAGGATTTACATCTCTACACAAATTTAATCTAATAGGGTTATTTATTATACTTCACTGAACAGAATAGATATAAAACATGTTCAGTATTTTTTTTTCCACAAATCATCTTAGATAATGATTTGTTTGTCTGCTTAGTTCTGCCTATTTTGCACAGATATACAACCATACATCTTTGATAAGCAGAAGTGGAGCCTCCTGCACGACCAGCAAGATTTCTACACATTAAGTCAACAACAAAACACATTTCACAGTGCATACAGCGGTTAAACCAGCTGACCAAAGGTGCTGGAACTCAGCTTGGGTTGCTAGGTAACGGGCTGGGCTGGGCTTGGGCTGGGTTGCTAGGTAACCGTGTACTTTCCATCCAATCTGATAGAGCTTTAGTTATTTTGAAAAGAAGAATGGTCCGAAGTTGGTTCTACAAAAATACCTACTGAGGGAGGCTGAATGAATGTCGCACTATTAAAAAAATAAAAAATTTAATCATTTAACATAGTTTACTTTATTTCACAGTTAAAAAGTGACAAACATGTTAAAATATGCTACTGGAACGTTTTTTATGCGAGAACTGGAAAAAAAAGATTATTGAGGTTAAATGTAAGAAAGAGGTTCCAGTTACTGTTTATGTTTCACTGTCTGTCACAATAACACATTTTTCTGCAAAGAAATGATTACGATAAATAATAATATTGTTTTGAGAATATTTTCAAGCGATGTAATGATGTAATGCAAGAACACATTCTCAAAGGTCAATAAACTGTCATTTTAATTGATATTTAACACTAGAACTTGAAGCCATTTTAAATATACAAAATAAATAAAACAACTAATAAAATTAATTATAAAGTCTCTGTAAACAAAATCACCTTAAAAAAAAAGCTAGTTGAGACCAAAACACCAGACTAACGACTTCAGTTTTCATTCAAAATAAAGAAAAGAGAAAAACAATAAATCATGGAAATGGACATTTTTATCTTTCTTAAATTTCTGATTTGATTTACTGCGACAGGCTTATGCATCGCTAGTTAGTTTTGGCTCATTTCCAGCCAATTTTCACATTAAAACACATTTATTATATTCCAGTAGTGATCTGTGTTGAGTGTCTCACTGCTGGTAAATCCAGAGGGAATATGAAAATCCTTGAAGGTTTTATGTCTCAGTAAACCTTTAGTGACTCCATCCAGGGAGTTTAAGGTTCAGGCAGAATCTGCTTCATGTGTTTATTAATGCTGAAAAGTGCCAAACCTGCAAAAACATTAAGGACGAACCAGAAAAAGCTGAATTAAATCTGTGGAAGGCAAAGCGTGCGTCCGACAGGTGGATCTGCTGCGTCTCTTTCTGCTTCCTGTCAAAACCTGGACTATTTTCAGCATCTGCGTCTTTCTCTGTGAAACAGTGCGGCTCTGTGGGAATACGGAGGGATTCAGCCAGGAATACATTTTATAAATCTAAGAGGAATAAGCGAAGCCAGGGGAAACGCCTACTGTAAACCCAGAGGGATTCACTGAGATAACTCAATTCTTTCTCTGCTGTCAGATTATTTCACTTAAAACAGGAAAATTGTCTTAATATAAGTGTAAAAAATATCTACATTTAAGAATTATTGATTTAAAACAAGCTTATATATCTTTCTGAAAAGTTACCCCAATATTTTTTGTTTAAATTTTAGTGCAAATATTTTAATACACTTGAAATCAGACAAAAACTAAATACAGAAGCTTCATACTATTTGTACAGTTTTGACTTAATTATAACTCTGACCATGTTGGTCTTTCAGCAAATGGCATTTTTAAAAGTCTGTATTAATCAGTTACTAAATTAGTTGACGATTATTTCAATAGTTGATTAATCACGATTAATCGTTTCAGCCCTGAACACAAATTTGTAAAAGCACAGGTGATTAACACAGGTGGATTATTTCAAGTCAAAATTATTAACTACAAAATAAAAAATCCTTAAATTGTAAAATGTTTGGTAGAATAAAAAGCATTAGTCTTTTCTTGACCACGTGTTTTGGTTCAGATATTAGAAGAATTTAACTCTTAAGTTTCTGAATAATAGTTAAACAGAAAGCTCATTCTAAGATGGTTTTGCCTCATGTGAGAGAAAGTTTAGACTTTATAAAACATGTTTGCAGTTTTAATAGACTTTCTATGAATAATCCATCATTCTGTTTCTTTGCTTTCTGTGTTTGTTGACAGAGTTCTGCAGGTACAGACGACATTTCATCCCCTTTGCTTTTACAGTGACCTAAATGTGAACCTTTCTCTCTCTGGTGGAGGATCTACCGATGCTTCAAAAGGCCCTGAAGGCAGCATATGCCAAGGTAACAGAAGTAGAGTTGGGAGATAAAGCGCAGGCGGTGCATACTGTAGCGTGGGTGTTCGAGGTGCAGGAAGCAGGCAGGGCATCAAAGGGGCTTTAATCATCTGAAGAGGAGGAAAGAAACGTGTCTTAACTAGACGCATTGTTGCAAACAACAACCTGACGAAAGGCTTATGCAACACTATTGTCTGTCTTTACATACAGATGTAATGATGAGTGAGCAGATGAGTCGCATTGCTCTCTCAATAAACCGTTTCTGAGACCGATGTCCCTTCATCATTAAAAAAAGTTCCTGCAGTGACTTTGTCACCAACTTGTTCATAAATTCTGTGGTTTTTGTGATTCTCTTCCTGCAGTTTCTCAAAAAGGAAATATTCCCTCAAATAGTTCAATATGTTATCAGTAAACAACAAATCAAGTTTTTCTTCTGAATGAGGAGGAGAAAATGGTATAAAGGGATTTTTATCATTTGTAATGCCAAAACGAGAAACTTTCACTTTTGAAATGGGATTTAAAGAAGTAGATTAGAGAAGAATGAATAATTGTGAAGTGAGAGCAAAATTGATGCCTTAAATTATTTTACAAGCAAAAAAAGTGAGGTATGCATTTGCAAACACCCATTTACTCTGACACCTGTAAATAAAACAGACTGTAAATCAGAGGACCTTCAAAGTTTGTTGGAGAACATCAGTGAACAAACAGGATCGTTTCCTTCAGTGGTTCTTGGTGCAGCGCCCCCACAGGCCAGGAGGGGAACAGGTTGCTCACAGGGTTTGGTTAATTTGACACAGAGTAGTGTGAAAAAGAACCACAGCAGCTGAAAATGTAACAAAGGTTGTAAATTCTGGTCCCAATCGAACCGAGCCTATCAATGAAAACACCTGAAGAAACACAGCAGGTTGGAAAGTTGAAAGGAAATGTTTCCCTTTTTGGGAGTCCAGTTAATCTATATTTTCCTAATCTAGGTCAGGAAAATATACATTTGTCTTTTCCTTAATGATGTATCACTATTTTGTAGAAACAAAATAAACACGAATGAGCAGAAATCTCAGTCAGATTAACTGTAATTTTGCTGATTTTGTTGCTCTTACACCAAAAACTCCAGATTAGTCAGTTTGTTGAACGTCATTTTGTGTTTTTAATAAAACTAATTCACAGTTTTGTCTCACAGAAATAAGAAATCCAAACTAACAGAAAACAAATCCCACTAAAGTGTGAAAACTGAACAAGTCTGGCACCGCTGCGGGGGGAAACTTTGCCATAGCTAAACAATGCCGCGCATGAATCAAAGTGCAGGGAGTTAAAAGACACAGTAGGGAAAATGCCCCAAGGAAAATCACCCTGCTTGACAGTCTGGCTGCAGACGTGAGGCATCTGCAGAAAAATACAGAGCACACAGAGTGAGATTGCTAACCGGAGCTAAAACCACTGATCTGGAGGAACAGGGCCAATGAAATATTATCTGAATGTGCAAAATATGAGAGGAAACTGAAAGCAGCTCTGCTCAGCAATAGATGATTGCAAATTACTTTCCTCTTTGGCTCAATGCTTAAATCACAGGCCAGAGTATTTGCTTATCAAGCGGCTAAAGCAGCTAAATGGTCACAGGCGCTCCCCTTCCTTTGGAGACAGTAAAGAAAATCGGAAATTGGATATGAAACTTTCCTGACGCCCTGCCAGACTGAAGCTGGCTCAGAGGTCGGCTGAGCGCTCAGACAGGAAACAATCGAAAGCTGTCACTGGGATGCTGCAGTTCACATTTCTGTCTGGTTTCATATTGTCACTGCAAAAATACTAAATCTTACCCAGTAGGTTTGGTCCAGTTTTTAATGCAAATATCTTCATACACTTGAAATAAGAGAAAACTTGTAAATAACTTATAATATATACAATGTATAGAAGCTTGTTTTAATTCAATAATGTCAATGAAAATGTACTACCTCCACTGGCAGATTATTTCACTTGCAAAAACATATTTTTCCCATGTTTGAACCAGGAATTTTTCACCAACATTAATGATTATTATGCAAATTCACAGTTTTGAACATTTTTGTTCATCCATGTGAGTCTCTACTGCTTCTAAAAAGCCCAAGTGTAATAAGATAATGCTTTTTGGCTTCAGAAAACCAATTAGTTTCAGAAGCCTCCCGATGGCAGTGTCACACCGAGCCGTTGCCTAGCAACCCCAGTGGAGCTCCAGCACATTTAGTCAGCTGGTTTTACCACTTTGTGTTGAAAAGATAAGTGTTTTGTTGTTGACTTACTAATCAGAAACCACTTGCTGCATTCTTGTTGGTTGTGCAGGATTCTCCACTTCTGCTTTTCAAAGCTGTACGGTTTTTAAAGATACACTAAAATAGCTCCAAATTCGTGATAGCTAATTTTGTTGGACAATAAAGTATTGCAATAAGCAATAGTATTGCATAAATTTTTCAAGAAATATATTAACAATAATGCACGTTTACTCTCTCAAAGACCAATAAAGTTTAATTTTGTAAACAACACATAATTTTGGAACTGTTTTAAATATCCAAAATTATACAGGACAGCCAAAAAATAAACAAATTAAACTGAAATAAAATCCACAAACAACCAACATTATAAATAATTTGTTAATATTGTGAAGATAATTTTTAATCTAAATGTTTGGCTCATATTTTTTCTCTCCATATGTAAATAAAGATTCAATAAAACCTAAAGTCGTTCATTTTTATTTTTCTGCTCTGTTGATTGTGTACGGTCCTAATTTATTTAAATTTATAAGAGTTTCCATCTGTTTTTCATATGTGCCTCAAGGCTGTTGCTGACCAGAGCTGCATAGATAAAAATAAGTGTATGCAGAAAAAAAGCAATAAATTTAGGAAGTCAGAGTGATGCAAGAAAATAAAGGAGAACATGATTTTATCTGTGAAGGAAATGTGAAAAAGCAGGAACGGCTGCATTTAATGAACGTCGTTGCCACTGAGGAAGCAGGAAATTCATGTGCTGTTTCCCATCTTGATTACTTTATGGTGGAGTTTGACAAACGATGTGCAGGATGGTTGGTTCTGTGCATCGGTGCATGGCTGCTCTACTTAGACGCCCGCCGTAAATCACTGCTACATTTACACCGCGGCGCACAAGATGGCTGCCTGACAGCCAAACGTCTGGGACATTCAACGGTCCGAATCATAAAAACAGTAAACAGAGGAAAAGGATCAGACAGCTGAAAAAAAAGTTCTGACGTTGATCTCAGAACTTTCTCAAAATACAACTTTAGTATCAGAATTCAGACGTTTTTCTCAACATTCCAACTTTCTTTTGCAGAATTCTGACTTTTTCCTCTAAATTTACTTTCTTTCTCAGAATTCAAACTTTTATTCACAGAATTCTGACTTTTTTCTCAGAATTTAGTCTTTTTTTCCTAATTTTGATTGTATTTTCGAAATTCTGACTTTATTTGCAAAATTCTGACTTTATTTTCAAAATTCTGAGTTTTTTCTGAAAATACTGACAATTTTTCAGAATTCTGACTTTGATATAAGAATTTTTATTCTCAGAAATCAGACTTTTTTTTAGCCAAATTCTGACTCCCCCCCCCAATTTTGACTTCAATGCAGAATTCCAACTTTATTTTAAAATCATTACTTTTTTCTCAAAATTCTGACTTTAATCTCCAACTTCAGTTTCAAAATCGTGATTTTTTTCCCATCTCTGGATTAAGATTTTTCAAAATGTTTTATTTTTTTCCTAATTCTTAAATTTTCTCATAATTCTGACTTTAAGTAGATTTGCAGGAACAGCTTCAGTGACCAAGGTGAAAGTTGTGGAGGAACATGATGCATTTAATCCAGGGTTTTTGTGGCCGAGGCGTCCTTAAAGATGCATTTCATTAACAGAAGAGCAGCATTTGCTTCAAAGTCAGAACTCTAACTTTAATCTCAGTGAAATCTTTATTCCAGTGGCCCTGAACCCTCTTCTGCAAAAGCAAGTCAGCTAGTTCTTTAAATGCGAAAATATGCAGAAAACAGTAAAACGTCAGGGAGGAAATTTTTAAATTGAGTTCTGCAAGTTATTAAAATTTCCTGACAGAAAAACAAACAGGCCCAGAATATTTTTATACTTCAATTACAACAATCTGAATAGCAGACTCGACTTTCAGCTGGAATGGAAACCTATTGCAGTTATGTTAAGGAGAAAAAGAATGCATGGAGAAAATGCATGAGCTCGACAGGAATTTGAATAAATAACTGGCTATCTGGCCCATTAGCGTGCATAGCTGAGAGTGTTCCTCTTCACTGAGCTCTGACAGCCTGCAGGCTCGTGAAATATCATAAAATGAGCATGGGTTAAAATGCAAATCTTTCCCTCGCTGTGCCAAGGCGAACAAATGCACTTTTGTTGCATAAAAGCGAAGACATGATTGAAACCAGGCGGCTGTCTCGGACTAAAATTCTCCGGGACATCGTGTTCAGCATGGTGTTTTACAATCAGTGCAGGAGGAAAATGACAGCCTTGATAGCCTCACTTCAATTTGTGTCATGTTACTGTATGAGGCTCAATCAGCAGGATAACAAGCGCTCAAATTGTCGCCGCCTTCAGGTGTTTCGCAAAAGCAGTTCTGCGCTCGCTGGAGTAACTGTGGGAGTAATTAGGAGTCGAGGCGCCACTGGAGCAGCGGCGTGAAAGTGTTCGAGCGACGGGAGGGACGGTTAAACAAAGGAAAAGAAAGATAAAATCAGTTAGAAGAGAGAGTTCACACTTCACTTGATGGTCATTGGAAGCAAAAACACAAAATCTTACCAATTAGCTTTTAATTTACAGTGCAAATATCTTAGTACACTAGAAATAAGACAAACTGACTTACAACAGCATTTAGCATGCTGAGTTGAGCTCAGCACCTGCATAGTGCTGTGTAATATGAAATGAATGCATGTAGCAATTGTCTATGTGCAGCTGCTAATGAAATTTTCACTAAGCTGCTAGATTGAATTTCCTCTCGTGGTCAAATTGTGAATGTGTAAAGTCAAATGTGTAGTACACTGCAAAACCACAAAATTTTACCAATTTGTTTTCTAGATTTGATTTCAAATATCTTAGTACACTTGAAATAAGACAAAACTGACTCACAAGTTAATTTTTAGCAAGATTTTAAGCTAATAAATGCAAAATATTGATGAAAAATAAAGTACTGGTTCCTTTGGCAGATTTTTTCACTTATAAAAAACTTTTTTTTCATGTTTTAAGTGAAAAATCTTAAAACTAGTGCTTTTTTAAATTATTAAAATATAATTTCAAATTATATGTTAAATTATTGACTGAAAAATAAGATACTCCTGGAAGATTACTTGTGTTAGTTTTGTTTTATTTCAAGCGTACTAAGATAGTTGCACTAAAAACCAGGAAAAAAGAAAAAAAACTTAGGAGCTCATGGTTTTTACCAAAAACAAGAGAGAAATCCTACCACCGCTAAATCTGATGCCACTCCATTTCTGTTTACAAAAACTGTTGCTCTCAGTGTCTTCAGAGTTTTTTGTGTCATTTCCATCAGTGGCTCTTGGTGCTGCGCCCCCACAGGCCAGGAGGGGAACAGACCAAACCAAAACATGAACATTTAAGTTCTAGAGACAATCATAAAGCAAAATGGAGCCAAAAACTGCTTCAACTTTGAAGACATAATTTTCTATAATCAGAGAAAGTCAGAGGGCAGGATGGATGGTGGATTCAGGATCTTTATTTTAGATTCTGCAGTTTTAAACGGTCTTAAACAGCAGATGTTTCAGTGGGATTTACCTCTGAGCAGCAGAAAACGGCATCTGCTTCCTTGCTTGTGCCAGTAATTTCAAGCATCTTCCCATCTGCTTTAGTTTTAGGAAATTATTTTGCACAGGTTTGTGATTTAAGGAGAATATTTGCAGAATATAACATCAATATAACCTTTCAATGACAAAGTTCAGTATGAAAGGCTTGCGGCGGCCTTTCTTTCCCAAAATGTGACGATCTTAGAGGATAAGTATCACTTTAGAAGCAGAACAGCCACTTTTATGTTCAAGCTTTTAATCAGGGAGAATTTAAAAAGATCTTTGTACGTGTGAAGGAAACAAAGAAGCCAACTCTCCCGTTTCAGCGATTTCATCATTCTAATGTCGGCTCTCACATTGTTTCAAGTTTGGCTGCTAAATGCTGATGGCTGTTGTGGGCAATCTGACTGAAATAAAGCTCAACTGTTTTTATTTTTTTTAAATTCATTAGCCATTTGTGGTTTTATGATAGAAGACAAGCTTTGATCTGGCAGCAGTGTGGGCGTGACAACATGCCAAGTCGTTGTACAACCAGCTTTGAGTCATCTGGGTCGTCCAATGATCAGGAGGATAAGGAACGCTCACCTTGGCTTCGGCTCCAAACTGTTACATAAATATATTTTTGAAATGATAATAGCTGTTACAAAGTCAATTTTCAACTAATTATCAATTCAAATCGAATCATGATGATCCTTTCTGTTTGGAGCATTTAAAGCTAACAGACATTTTATCCATTAGAAACTAGAACAAGATGTGCAAGAAGAGCATTAAAGGAAGGGGAATACATCCGTTAAATTGTATTTTTAAGCTTTTCTTTCTGTTTTTTAAATTTTTAAAAAGGAGCCTATTATTATTACACATATTATTTTTATAATTTCATTTAGGTCTCTACTGCTTCTAAAAACAGCCAAATCGCTTAACAAACCCCCGTTTTTTAAAGTAAGAATTTTTCTAGAAATATTTGTCAGGTATTTATTGAAAACATATTTAGTCAGTTCAGAGCAATAAAAGCAGGATTTAGATCACTCTGTTTTTGAACTGGATAGATTTTGTTTCTTTGCAAAAAGTGTGTTTAGTTAAAGGTGAACACTTTGTATTTCTTCCCCAATTAAGAATAAACATCCTCGTCACCTCAAACCATTTGATTACAGTTAGAGGCCACACAAAATCAGTTCAGGGGCCACAAATGGCCCTCGGCCCACACTTTGATCATCCCTGCATTAATTAGAATATTTTCTAATCCCACCACCACCTCCTCATTGGTATCCGCTGCGTCCCTTTTACAGTTGCAGTGAAAATAAAGTCACTTCTTCAGCGAACTTGTCCTAAATATTCGCATCTCCCAGCTGTGACTTTGTGCATCAGCGTGACCAGAAGCGATTCATCATATTTGCTAAAACCGGCCCAGTTTGGAACATACTGACCATCTGGACAGAGAAGTGTAGGAGGAATACGCTTCAGAGGTTTTCCTTTTTTCATGGACGTATTGAAACTCCGTCCTCAGCGGAAACCTGTCAGAGTGAAGCATCTTGCGTCTGATGCTAATTGAAGCTGAGACGCAGCTGCGGTTTCCTAAAAACTGAGAAAGTTCAAACTTTAAACAATGAATCTTTAATCAGGAGGGTGAGAGGAGTCAGAAGCTGTTAAATCAGCTGCTGTAAGGTAAAAATAAACTTTCAGGGGGTTTTCCTGAAACTCCGTTGTTGTTTTTAACTCTCTTTAAGGATTAATAATTCTGCTCAAAGCAGAGAAGCCATTACTGTGTTCATATGGGGAATATTTAATCCTCTGACGTCTGTTTTTGAATAAAACACTGCAAAAACACAAACGCCAATCCAACATTTTTGATTTAGCTTTTAGTGGAAATATCTTAGCACATAAAACAAATCTAACTTAAAAGTAACTTTTTAACACGGTGGAGGCGCTTTTCAAAGTGAATAATTCCTTATTATCTATGAAAATTTCAGAATAATCTCAGAAGTTTTCTTGAAATATGAGGAAATTTCTCAGCTTTAAAAGTCAAAACTTTTATTCTAGCAGTTCTTTGACTTTTCAAAGTCAAAATTGTTTTGTTTTTTCTAGAGAATTTCTGAGATTTTTTTATACCTTATTCTGACATGTTTTAAACATTTTGGTTTTGAATCTTCCTCATAACAGCCACGTTTCTAAAAATACTTTTAATAAACTAACTGCAGGAAATCTGAAAGTTTAAGGATAAAGCATCCTGCGGTGTTTTTTCTTTTATAACTGTTAAACTCTCCTAATGAGACAGATGTTCCTGATGCTTTCCGGCATCAATAGTAAACAATAACATGCAGGACTGAAAGTAATTACTTCATTCCCAATTAAAAGCATTACCTGAAGACATCCTCCAGTTTTGTCCCATATGTAGTTTAATTTGCTGCTTTTGTTTAGCCGCTGCAGCATCTATTAATTACAGCTCATCGAAGCTTAAAATGCATCATCTGGATGCTTCACCGACTCCAATTCATTTGATTCAAATGCTCCAAATTAGCATTTTAGCTTCTTAGGTGACATCTTGAATATAACTGGATATAACACACATTAGAGGGTGTCATAGGAGGTGATAGATTATGTCTTATTAACTAAAAATCATTGATGTAATAGGAATTACAGGCTCAGTGAGAAACTGAGACTAGTTGATGTCAGTCGTCTGAATCAAACTATCTTTTGAAATGTAAACAAAGTTTAAAGTGAATTTCTTCACTTTTCTGCTTAAAGAATGGGAGTCCAAACTTTTTAATCAAAATTGCAGACTAAAAAAAACCCAACAACTTAAAATCAAACAAATATTAAGCTTATATTTATTTATATAATCATGTATGATATTTACTATAGAGCCAAAACTTAAAAGGGGTTTTTAGGGCATAGTATTGGGGCCATTTCATGCAGAACAAAGGAGCAAATTTCCCCCCAAAACTCTGACATTTTATGATTAATCTCAGAAATTTCTGGAAAAATTTTCAAAAGAAAATTTTACATTTGACATTCAGAAATTTTCAAGTTTTTTAGAGAAAAATTCTCATATTAATCGCAAATGTTCTTTTTTTTTTTTCCAGTTAAATTGTCCTGGTTTTACCTTTTGTTAAAACTTGAATGAACATTTTGTGTTGTACTTTACATTTTCCTGTGTAAGAAAATTGTGCAACAATTTATACCCTGATTATAAATTAAAAGTCTCCATCTGCATCTATGGGCTAAATTTGGGTTTTCACAATTTTTACTGCACCAGAGTTACTGAGAAATGAAGAATGGGTCGTTACAGATGAATATCACTGCAATTCAAACTGGTTTTCCGGATAAATATTTGCTTGTTTTAATCTTTTCTACTGTCAGCAAAACAACTGAATAATGACAGTAAACACAGATGTTCAATGTTCAGCGACTGGAAGAGCCGTTTTTAAACACAACTCTTTGTTTTGTTTAAAATAAATATGATGTGAATTGAAACTCTGTTAAATGATCCGTATTTACAGCATTACGAGTCATTTAACAACCGTCCCAAACAAACCATAAAGTTTAAATGCTTTGTGGAAAATATTGAGCTGTAGAGACGAATGATTGATAACAACATTAACACTTAATGTTTTTTTTACAGAAACTTAATTAAATTATTAGTAATGAAGGCCGAAGAGATCAAAGTAAAATTAGTTTTAAAGACATTTTAATTAAAACAGTAATATTATACTTTAATGTTCTTCCGTCAGATCTCACAAACACAAGCAGTTTTTAAAGAGATAAACTAAAGTTCATGTTATTTCAATAAACATTGTTTATCACTGCAGGTTTTTAACAGTCAGCTGCTCTCACAGGCACATTTTTTTAAAATTATATACATAATTGCATAATATAAAAAGTTTGGTTTATAAAGTCAAAGTCTTAAAAAATAAACTACATTTCTCACCTGGTATTTAATGTGTCAGGATATGCTGAGTTCTGTGTCAGAAATCCTGAATTTTGGACACTGAAAAACAATGTAACATGCAATGCTGGACCAAATGCTGGAGCAAATATCTTAGTTCACTTGAAATAAGACAAAACTAACTTACAAGTAACGTTTCAGCAAAATATGGAAGCTTGTTTTAAGTCAATAATTCCTTAATATTGACATTAAAAAAGTTCTAGTTCCACTGGAAGATTATTTCCCATAATATGAGTGGATTAATCTGCTAGGCAACTAGTACTTGTTCATCAATATTAAGAAATCATTAAGGAAAAACCAGCTGACCAAACGTTCTGGTGCTCCACTTGGGTTGCTAGGCAACGGGTTGGGCTTGACTGGGGTTGCCAGGTAACGGGCTGGCTGCTCTGGGGTTGCTAGGTAACGGTGCAGTTCCTGGGAATGTGACTCAACATGTTACAACTGAAATAATCTAACAGTGGAAATAGTAGTTTTTTAAAATAAATATTAAGGAGTTATTTGCTCCTATGGTCTGCTGAAAACTTGCCTGTTAGTTTTTGTTTTGTTTCGAGTGTACCAAGACATTTACATTAGAAATTAGACCAAAGATACTTTGTGTTTTTTCACTGTAAACAAGGCTCAATATCTGATAGAAAACATTTTAACTGATTCCTGTTGATTTTTTATTTACTAGGTACATAAGATATTGTCCTGATACTATTCTTTATTCTTACAAGCAATTCAAACTGCCCATGGAAATGCAGCATTTAGCAAAAACAGTCATCCAAACTTTCTTTTTCTGAATCATTCATGAACTGTCACCATTATGAACCTGGCGTATGGCGTCTGCAGGAATATCCATCTATTCTCTCTTTGGAACCATTTTCAATGAGAAATACTAGAGTGAAGCCCTTTGTGTCGGGAGAGATTCCTTTTATTTGCACAGTATGATGTCGACTCTTCTGCCTCCTGGAAAAATAGATTGCTTCATTGAATCAAGAAAATGGAGGACAGATAAAACTACTTTGAAAGCAAAATGGCAGTTTTTTTCTGCTCTCACTCATTCAGACAAAAAAAACAAAAAAAACAACAATATATAGAAATGGCTCAGAATCCTCCAGTTGCTAAAATCTGATGCCTCCATTTTTGTTTACATTTTGTGAAGAAAAGAATTATATTCATGTCTTCTCCAGAGGTTTTTGCATTGCTTCCTTCAGTAGTTCATGGTGCAGCGCCCCCACAGGCGAGGAGGGGAACAGCTTCTTCAAAAGGTTCGGTTGGTTTGACTCACTGCATTTTCAAAGTGAACTATAGCAGCTGAAAATTTAACAAATGTTGCAATTTTCATCCCCAGTTAAACCAAATCTGTGAAAGCACCTTAAAATGTCACGGTGAAGATGGCACCTCTAACCCTGGAACCGATAAAACACAGTGGACCAAAACCAGCTTCCTCACATCATTGCACCTTGTGCTTCAACACTTTCCCACAACTGGAAATGCATCCCTGTAAAAGCGGTTTCCTACAAAGACTGACCAGGTATAAAGAATGAATGGACTTTTTCCTTCCACTCAACTTTCCATTAATATTTTTGGATGCAGCCCTTTTTTGATCAATGGAATTTTTTGGCTAACAGTCCTCACTGATATCAGTCACTTTTTGAGAAATTACAGACATAATCATCAAAATTACCAGAAAAAAATATATAAAAAATGATCATTTAGCAATGAATCTTTGAAAAATATGAGTTTCACTTTTGGATGTATGTAATAACTGAAATAAAACCAACTTTTTAAGGATATTCTACTTTATTGAGACTCCAGTACAATGTTGATAAACTATGTAAACAATGGTGACATATACATGAAGTAAATGCTGTGAGCCTCTAAGCTATTGCATAAATGTTTTATATGTCTGGCTTTAAAAAAAAACAAAAAAACAGTAAGACAAATGCTTGTGTAAAAACCCAGCTGGTGCCTCTAAAGGTTTTGTTAAACTTTGTTCATGTTTTCTGCTCCCCAGGCTTTTTCATCCAACTTCTCACCATGAAATATTTAATAACGTCAAAACAGCCAGAATATGAAATGTATGTATAATGATGCTTTGGATGGGAAAGTACAGAACTGGTGCTTTGTGTTTTATATTGTGTGGTTCTGTGGTGGCAGTTCGTGCTGCATGCAGCATTTAGGGAAAATCATTCAAGCAAGTTTTGGAGCAATTTGAACTGATTTATGCTAAATAAAACCTTTAGACCCAGAAGTTTCACCCTGATAAGAAAACAGTGTCTGCAGCTTTAAGTCTCATATGAGAACATTTTAAATGCTGCAGCTTCACTTTGGCTTTATAATTATATTTTGTTCCTGTGGAAACTTGCTGATTTTGATTATAAGCAGCAATTTGATGCAACAGTTGGGTGAATTTTACTCATACAAATGCCATCCACGTGGATATTTTTCGTCAAGGTTTGCGTATAATGTCCAAAACTACAACAAATTATTAGTGCCGCTATAGATACAAATAAAAAACAGAAGTAAAGTTCGCCCCCCAAAAAACAGAGAAATTCCAAGAGCTGGAAATTTGCAATGAAAAACTTTTTAGATTAATTTCAGATATTTTCAAGAAACAAAATGTGGAAATTCTAAGTTTGAAAAGTTATAAATTTGCAATAAAGAATTCAGAAATTTATGAGATTAATGTCATAAATTTTTAAGAAAAAACAAGAAAGAACCCTGAGCTTGAAAAATTGTAAATATGCAAGAGAATATGAATAAAATGAATACATTTTAAGATTAATTTAGGAAAATTTCAAGAAAAAAAACAAGGAAATTCTACAAAATTCTAAAATATTACATATTTTTAAAGCCAAAAAATTTTTTTGAGTTCAAAGAGAAAAAAAATACTTGCGGAGATCAGAAAATATCCAGTTTCGATTTTTTTATTTTTTTAAAAATAAAAATGTGAAATAAATTTCAATATTTCTGAATATCCAGTTTCACGTTTCAGGTGTCTTGAAAATATTTGAAATTGATCTAAAATTTTCTGAGTTTTTTTCTCCCCAAATTTATGACTTTTCCAGCTTTTTTATTGAAAATTTCTGAGTCTAATCTCTGAATTTCAGTTATTTGGCAGAAATTTACTGAATATAAAAGTTCTTCCACGTGAACAAAAATGTCTTTTCAGTGATCAGTTCTTTTTTTCTGATTATTGATCTCTAAAAGTTCAAAGAAGAAAAGAACTTTGAGAGTAAAAGGGTTTTTTTTCTTCTCAAACTTTAAGTTTTAGTTTAACTTTATTTATTAACTCAATTTGAAAGTAAAATGTGTTTATTGATTTTAAGCCAAGGTTTTAAACTGCGTTTTTAAACTTTAGGGTAGTTTCTGGGAATGTGTGTGTATAAATGCGTGTGGGCCAACAAAATTAGAAAAAGTAAATCTTTTTAGGAATCTCATGTTTATTTAGTTTTGCTTTATTACTGCAAATTTGTTCCCTTTTCTAAAACTGTTTATATGAAACAAACACCAGTCGTTCAAAGTCGTTTTCAGAAGTGCAGGTTAAAGGTCAAGTTTAGGACTGAGATGTGAATTGAGTTTAGACTGGGATTAGTGCAGGGATGTCCAACATGTGGCCCGGGGGCCATTTTGAGGCCGTCTGGATGATTTTATATGGCTACTTGATCAACAATTCAAAATTGTTTTAATTTAATAACAAAATCTCTGTTTTGATTGATTGGACTTTGTTAAAAACTGCAAGTGATGACTGACTTTTGTTGACAACCGTAAAAAAAATGACAAAAATCAGGACAAGGAACCAAAAAACTTGGAAAATATTTACCTGCCATTTAATATGTCAACAAGATTTTGTGATTTTTTTCACAAAAGACAACTTTGCTTTTTGAAATATTGTGAATTTTGTGTGTTGCTGTAGAGATGAAAACAACTTTCTGTTTTAATAAAAAAAATTATTGTGACTGAAATTCTCTCAACTTGACAATTTTGGACACCACTGGTTTACCGTAGAAGCTATAGAAATAAATGATAAATAAATGTAAGTCAATGCAAAGTCCCTGTGAAGATAGACAGACAGACACACTGTGTGTGTGCGTGTGTGTTTATAGGACACCCAACAGGAAATGAAGCGACTGCTGATTATTGGACTTTCAGGAAAGGAAACGGCGACTGTTATTAAAAAAGGTTCAGATGCTGCAGGTTGATGTTTCGCAGACAGACCTCACTGAACTCCCAGTGCAGTTTCCTTTTTCTGCTGCCTGTTTTTTTCCCTTTAAACATTTGAAATGACCAGATTTTTTTCATATTTGTACATGTGTTTGTGAGGCAGACAGATGTGATCTCCTGTAATCTGATTGCCCAGTGGAGCAGCAGAAATGTCAGCCATCCTGATGGAAACAAGCTCCACAGTCTCACCTCACTGCTCCTTTCTGTCACTAACAATCGCTGACTTCTGTTTTCAGATGTAAAAAAAATAGGATCATCAACTGCAGATTTTATTTCTACTGCAGCAACAAAAACCTTCAGAAAACATAAAAATCAGATCAGTTTGTTGCAACCTTTACCGTGAACAGTCAAGGAAACTACAACTGTGTGTTAGCAACAGGTGTCGTATATTAATACAATACCTATTAACAAATACTTAATGCAGGGATATTAAGCCCTTAATATTGATAAAAATATATTAGTTTCACTGGCAGATTATTTCACTTTTAACATGAAGAAAATTTCTTGTTATAAGTGAAATAAGTTGCAAATGGAGCAAATACTTTTTCTGAAATTTAAAGAAATTATTGACTTGAAACAGACTCCTAACAGACTCCTCCTGTTTAAAAGTTACTTATGAGTTAGTTTTGTCCTATTTCAAGTGTATTAAGACATTTGCAATAGGAACGACACCAAAGTTACTTGGTAAGATTTTGTGTTTTTGCAGTGCACTAACAGCACTGCAAAAACACAATAAATAAATTAAAAAGACCAAATAAATTAAATAGACCATATTTAATTAATTTTTATCATTAAAATGACATTGAAGAGTCTGCTAAAGATTTCTTTGCAACCTGCTCACATTTTGTTGTGCTTTTATTCAACATCTTTGTGTTTTTAATCAAATTAAAATCCTTTGACTTTTCTTCCGGTACCATTTCTTTCCTCGTTGACGGTCCTTTTGGATTAGCGTCTCTGACTCAACCAGCTCACCTGAAGGCCATTTTCCAAACTCGTCTTTGTTTCCCTTTTCAACGCTTTCCTGTATGTTTAATTTTCTTCCTCAAAGCTACGTCCTTTCAACACTTACAATCAGACTCCAGGCAGTGAAGCAGAAATGGACTCATGCTTTAAAAACGGGACGGCAGGAAGCCTTATGAATCTGAAATACTCTGTAAACATCTGTACACAAACGAACCGGGAAACTGACATTTTTTAACATTTTTCTCTTCGCATAATGAATAGAAGACGGAGTTTGCATTAACATTTCCCTGTGAACATTAGAAATGCTCGGAAAACTGCAGTTGTCAGGGTTATTTGAGCGCTTCAGATTCCCTCACAGCTGAATTTAATGCATTTTATTCATATTTTCTGAAGCGTTTAATTATTATTATTATATGCATTCATCTTTACAGCATATAAACTGAATTTATTGGCATTTTGAATCTTCCCCATGCATATGTATATTTTGGTTCCAGTTTTCTCTGAAAGCATATTAAGCTAAATGTGTAGAAGTGAGTTTGTGATGGATGTTTTTCTGGCAGATATTTTTCTTCGTTTTCCCTTTGACCTCTGGGGATTATTCTGTATAGAATAAATTAACTTTGTAATTTAATTCAGGCTGTGAAGAACTGCAAACGTTGCTAGATGTGTTCAACAAAGACGTACAAACAACAAACTATCACAAAACATAAAGCTTCATTAAAATTACAATTAGAGCAGATTTTTATTTTTCTTATGGAGTAAACACATTCACACTGAATTATATATATATATAAAACCAGATCCATCTAATCTGATTTTTATTTATTATTTATTCTTAGCATTATTGTTGTTTTGTGTTTCTTTGAGAGTTGCTATGTTTTAAATTTATTAATATTCTCATTCTGATTTAATATTTTTTACATAGATATAATTATTTATGATTTAATAAATTATGTTCCTATGCTGAAGTGCATCATGAATTATGAGCTGCATCAGTAGTTGCGTCTCCATTGACCATGTGATTGCTCAATTTCAAATTTCGAAAATAAATTTGCTTATTGGCAAAACGCCAATTTTGGACATTTTTCGATCAATGTTTTGCATTAAACAAGTCATGTGATCAACATCTGGACGTTGCTACTGGCGGAAACCACAAATAAGATGACAGGAAGTGGTTGGAGGAAGATGGTGCAGCATGTTTCTAAATGACTGATCACAGGAACAAACTTATTCACATGGAAACGCTGCAATTATGAAATTGTGTTTTTTTTTTCCATCATTTTTTCAAACTTAAGTCTGTTGGGTCTAACTGTATCTGCTTTGAAAAGTTTTACTGTTAGTAATTTATTAATCTTTTCATCAAACAGTTTTCTGTCTCTGAAATATGTTTATATTTGCTGTTAAAATTTGGCCGGGTGTTTCTGTGTGTTTCTGTCGGGCTTTTCTCCAATTGAGCCGGCTTCCACCCACAGTCTAAAAAATGCATATTAGGTTAATTCAGGAAGTCCAAATTGGCCTCAGGTGTGAGTGTCTGTGTGCATGGTTGGCTGCTGAAATAGATCCCAGCTCCCCCTGCAACTGAGAGCAAGATTAGACAGAAACAGGAAATAAATGCATGGATGGTTGGATGGTTCTGTCTTTAAGGGTTTTTGTTTCTTTCCTGATACCAATGGGGTATTTCTTTTTCTTTTTGCCATATTTTTCTCTCCTTGTTCTTGTTTTGGCAATATTTTAATTTATGACATGAGTTTCTTCATCTCATCCTGCCTGGTTAAAAGGTTTAAAGGCATTAAGTTTTTTTTTTAAATCCCCAGTATCTATCCAGTGTGTTTCTGACAGCTCTTCAAAAATAACACATTTATTTAACTCTTTTAAATCAGAGAGAAAAACTCAAAAATCCAATTTAACTGATGTAATTCCCTTTCTTTAAAGTCATGCTTCCTTGGTCAGGGTCAGGGTCAGGGTCAGGCTCAGGGTCAGGGTCAGGCTCAGGGTCAGGCTCAGGGTTAGGCTCAGGGTTAGGCTCAGGGTAAGGGTCAGGGTCAGGATCAGGGTCAGGCTCAGGCTCAGGGTCAGGGTCAGGGTGAGGGTCAGGCTCAGGCTCAGGGTCAGGGTCAGGCTCAGGCTCAGGCTCAGGCTCAGGCTCAGGCTCAGGGTAAGGATCAGGTTGAGGCTCAGGGTCAGGCTCAGGGTAAGGGTCAGGGTCAGGGTAAGGGTCAGGCTCACCCTGGACAGGTCGCCAGTCCATCGCAGGGGAAATTTGTCCCTGATATTTTAAAAAACTCAACTAAAACCTAAAATTGTGTGGTGTTTCACTGATTAGGAAGAAGATTGGGTGAAGATCCTGTTACTGCTGATTCACTGAACCCAGCAACATAATTTAGGCTGGTAGATTGCCTTGTTAGTGTTTAATCAAAGTGTCGTTTTATCCTGAGAAAACAGGTTCAAACAGTTCAGATCTGCCACATCAAAGGTTTGGGTGATTTATGTTTTTAAGGAATCATCATTTTCAATCAGCATCATTACAGGAAGTTCAGATAAGTCAGACTTAAGTTGGAAACTTTTCTCATGAGTAACCTGGGCTGGTTATTTAAGTTAGACCCCTTGAAGACAGAAATAAACCAGATATTTACTCCCTGAGGGAAAGAGGGCTGCACAGGATTCACAACCGCTTTTATTTCCCTCGGTTCAAACAAATGAAGAAACTCGACCTGCGGCTGTTTTCTCACTCAGAGACGCTACAACCTTCTCTCTCTTTTTTAAATCGATTGAGAAAAGATAAAATAAAAGGTGAAAATATTCCATAAAAATTGAGAAAATGGGTAAGGAGTTTTGTTTGTGAAGCATTTCAGATGTTGTGTTTCGAATTTAGTGGCTTTTACTGTAATTGTAACCATTTACAGATGAGACTCTGTGAGCTGTAGATACAGCAAGGCTAAAAAACACAGAATATTCAGGAGGTGAATTTTGAAAATTAGGGCCAGGCTAAGAAAAGCAAAAAATAAAACATGAGAATAAAGTCCTATCAGCATGAGTTTATTCTGATAATATTAAAATTTTATTCTTACAATAGTACGACATTATTCTCACAATATTATGACTTTATTCTCGTATTAAATGTGCAATATTCACATATTATGACTACTCTCAAAATATTGACTTTATTCTCATATTGTTTCAACTTTTCCCATGTCTAAGTTTTTATAATTTTATGCCTTTACTTTTTATTAGCAATACTCTGTTGTAGTAAAACTCATATTATATTCATTCGTGAGTAAAAGTTTTAATTCTGTAAATAAAGAAACGTACTGGAAACCTAACCAGCTAATTAACTCATAACACCTGCAAAAGTTTTCTGAGCCTCCAAATGAAAGTTAAAGGGAACCTATTATGAAAAAATTCTGTTTTTGCGCATTTTGTCTTCCATCAGCAGGTCGCTTTACCTAGCAACCCCATCTGCATTCCGCCTGTTACCTAGCAACCCCATCTGCATTCCGCCTGTTACCTAGCAACCCCAGCTGCATTCCGCCTGTTACCTAGCAACCCCAGCTGCATTCCGCCTGTTACCTAGCAACCCCATCTGCATTCCGCCTGTTACCTAGCAACCCCAGCTGCATTCCGCCCGTTACCTAGCAACCCCAGCTGCATTCCGCCCGTTACCTACCAACCCAGGCTGAGTTCCAGCACGTTTGGTCATCTGGTTTTACTGCTGTATGTGCTGTACAATGACTGCTGGAAAAGACAAGTGATTTATTGCTGATCTAGAAACCACCTGCTGCATTCTTGTCAGTTGTGCAGGAGGCTCCATTTCTGCTTTTCAAAGAGGTACAGATGTATAGTAGTGCATCTGAAAGCAGGATGATGTATTTAGTGAAATGAGAAAGCCAACAGAGTTCAGTGATCAGAGGTGTTTTGTTTTTTTCAGCTAAAGCAGTGGAACAAAGCTAGATAAAATCTGCTTCGGTAAAAGAGAAATCTGAAAAATCAGCATTTATCCTCAGTGGGAATCTTTGTGACAAGCAAACTGTAACTCTTCTCCAGCCATCCACCACTGCAGAACGGCTCATCCCTGAACAGGATTAAACAGGGATGGAAAATGGATTAATGAAAATCTTTGCCTAGATTCAAGCACAGGTAACCCTTTAAGCACAGAATTAAAAAGAAAAGACGTACATGACTCACCCTGCATTCAACCCATTTGATGTTTTGTCACTTTTCTGCTTTTGCAAATCAGTAACGTTCAATATAATCTGTCATTTTTGAAAGAAAACATCCTTCAATGTCAAGATGGAAACTAATTTCTACAAATCAGCTTCTTCACCTACTTCAAGTCCATATTTACAGTTTTGTCCTGCCACAAATTGTCTATCAGATTGACACCCGGGCTTTGAATGGGCCACTCCAGAACCTCCATTTCATAAGTAAAGTTCTAACAGTAAGCACTGCTGTTTTAAACCCAACTATCTGTTAGTGGAGTATCTGATGGAAGATGAACTAATTTATCTCATAAAGTTAATTAACGCTGGTTCAGCAAAGCTCTGACTCAGAATTACATCAATCAGGAGAATACGCCACTTCTGCTTTTTGATTATCTCTTTAATTGTTTCTGTAAGATGTAATAAATACAATCTTCTCTGGTTTTATTATGCTATCAGGACTCTGCCTTTTTATATCCTCTTGATCAGATTGTAATGTAATTATATTCGATTTAGCTCCAAAGGTGATCCATTATGTTTGCTTAAATTTACAGCTGGCTTTCAAATTTGAATTTGAAAGCCAGCTGGGGGTTGCTTAGGTTGCTAGGTAACAGGCTGAGTTCCGCTTGGGTTGCTAGGTAAGAGGCTGAGTTCAGCTTGGGTTGCTAGGTAACAGGCTGAGTTCCGCTTGGGTTGCTAGGTAAGAGGCTGAGTTCCGCTTGGGTTGCTAGGTGATGGGCAACCCAGAATCAGCGAGGATCCTCAGAATCCTCGCTGATTCTGAGGATTTTTTAAACAATTCATGTTCCAGACACCAAAAAATATGAACTTATTGCAAAAGAAAAACAAAAACTGGCTGATTGTTGGTTTTTTTTAAAGCTTTTGGACTATTTTTCAGAAGCAGTAGAAACTAAAATGGAAATATAAATAAAATGTAAAATAAGATTTTTTAAATTTTTTTTTGCAAAGACAAAACTTTAAATGGCAGCTTTCAGAAAAACAGTTTACAGTTGTCAGAACTGTAACTGCCTCAGCAGGACTGACCCCTATATGTGGTTATTATACATAGTTCCTACAAGTCTGAACCAGAAGTGATCTGAGCCGGTTTCTGGAGATGATTTCAGGTAGAGAACAGACCTGCTGAGTAACAGAGGGTGGTTTCTTGGTTTTGCTCTGCAGTCAGATTTCAGGCAGGTACAGTAAATAACGATGATGATGTGTTCATCCCCGACCGCAGCGGGTCACGCTGGATGACTGAATTTACACCTGTAGGTAAAATGTTGTAGAAACAATAATGGAGTTTCTCTGAGCCGTCCATCGCTCTGGCCGAACCCACGCCTGTGACCTCACATGACCCGTCGCCATCCAGGCAGCGCTAAGAGGAACTCTGAGATTTGGAAAAGTGTCCCGGAACAATAGGCCATAATAGACTTCAGCTACCGGCTGCCAGCGGGTGACACCCCTATTATACAGACAAGTGGAGCAAAGCGCAGGGCTGCGTCAGCATAAATGAGCTGCTTTCACCAAAAAGCTGAGATGGACGAGACAAGGAATATAAATCAGGTGTAAAAAGATCCAGAAGGTGCAAAATAGATAACAAATTTTTATCCCTGCAGAGGGTGAATTGGGTTTAATTGCTTAATATGCATCTTGAACTATCAGAATTTTAGCAGCGCTGAATCAAAATGTGAAATGTTTTATTTAGGGTGTAGTTGATTTCAAAAATGTTTAGCATTTTCACAGCTGTGATCTAAGGAAGAGGATTAGGGCCACTGAAAAAAAATCTGGCTTTTTCTCAGAAATCTGACTTTAAAATCAAAATTCAGAGAAAAAAAGTAATAAATCTGAGAAATAATATAAAAATTCAGAGATTAAAATCAGAAATATCAGAAAACAAAGTCAGAATTCTCAAATTAACATCCAAATTCTGGGACTGAAGTAAAAATTCAGAGAAAAATTTACATTAAATTGGAAATTTATTAATTTTTTGCGAACCTAATGAGCACTGTGGGAAATTTAGAAAACTGATGGGAAAAATTAAAAATTATGACGGACTCTTCACCTCTTAAACATCTAATAAAATACATGACTAATAATCCTTTAAGGATTGTAAAACATATAAAGTTATAGAATAATTTCTGCTCCTTGATTAACGGGAGTAAATCACAGTTTTAGCTTTTCCTACGTTTACTCATGAATGTACCGTCCATCGGTCCCTCCATCCCTCCATCCCCTAATGTCCCTTGTCTCTGGACGCTCGCTCACCGGATGTTTCTGTCGACGCTTCAGAAACGACGGCTCTAAAACACGGACCTAAAGAAGAACTTTACCCAAAGTGCTATTGATTTAATATCTGAAGTGGCGTATCTATGTGCATCACTGTCGGATCCAACTAAACCTGTCAGGTAGTCGATTTGATTCAAAGTTTAACTGCAAAAACACAAAATCTTATCAAGTATTTTTAGTCTAGTTTCTAGTACAAATATCTTAGTGAACTTGGAATAAGGTAAAACTAACTCATAAGTAACTTTTGAGCTTGTTTTAAGTAAATAGTTACTTAATATTGACAAAAAGTGCTGGTTTCATTGGCAGATTATTTTAAGTTTGTCTTATTTCAAGTTTAGTAAGAAAACAAGACTAAAATATTTGGTAAGATGTTGTGTTTTTGCAGTGTAGCTTCAAAAAAAGTTATGATAAATGCTAATAAAAAACTTGTACTGAACAATATAAAAGAAAATGTAGCTGTACTGTTGAATTACATCAGGTGTTACAACCTTTACAGTTTAGTCATATATTCCCTCAATCCTACAAAATAAAATATGTATAACTACATTTGGAGCGGGAAAAGGTGTGAATAGTTTTATAAAACCTTTAATAACTAACAAATGATTAAAAACAATGAATCATAAATTGATAAAAGTTTTGTAATAGTAAGAAGGTATTATATGATCAAGTCAAGTGGAGCTTTTCTTTGTGAATTATTTAAATTGGTGTATATTTAATTTCTCTGTCTTTGGTGGTAGCTCTATATGAAGCCTTAAAGTGAAGCTCGTTAAAGTTGAAAACATGGAGGAAGGAGTTAAAATAATCTCTTTTAATTCCTCACCTAACGTAGGAAAAGTGTGGAATGTCTTTGAAAAGTGATGGATAGTAGGAGGGGACAAATTTACATCCGTGATTGGTCATAAATAGATTAACCACTCAATTACTCTGGAAAAATAAGATCAAATTAATGCGATAAGCTTTGGATTTTACTTCATGTAAAACTGATATTTGCACTGAAATGTTTGTGTTTGCAGTCTGGCAAGTGGTTCAAGGTGGCCGTCCAAATAATTTACGCTGTCCATCACAGCAGCCACTCACATATTATTAACTCCACGCGCGCTCGGCTATTCATCATTTCTAAGATTTCAGTTTCAGTCTTTAATCAGGCGTTGATCCCATGCTGAGATGCTTATTCAGCTGTGAAACAAGGTCCTGCTAACGATACGCATCCCTGACGGAGCGAGGCGGCCACTGAAATGACAAATGAGCCGCGTTTGCTCACCAACAGGAGAATTATAGCGTTATAATTAGAGGAAGACAAACAGAACATAGGTCCAAATGGAGCGGTTTCACAAAGCGACTCATCTGCACCGCAGTGGCTGCTGGAAAGCTGTTTGTTTTTTAAATTAATTTGTTTAAAAGTGGATTCAGTGCTGAAATAAGTGGGGACATTATTGAGTCTGTCCTGATGTGACGCTTCAGGGCTCTGGATAAACATCAATAACTCCATTTACTGTATAATTGCACAAATTAGAATTATGAGTATAAATTTGCTTATTCACATGTGATAAGTATTTCTTAAATAAATGAAATTGTGTTTTTTTCATCATTGGTGAAATATTGACAATGTTTTCTGTACATCTTTAATGGAAATGCAGCTGGAAACAGGATCAGGATTAAATCACTAGCTGCGTTTCCATTAACCATAAAATAGTCTAAACTGGAATAATGAAAATAAATTTGCCAAATTGAAAAACACCAATTTAAAAAACCCCCTCATATTTGTTATAAAAACGTTTCTATGGTTACAATGAGGCGGTTTTTTTGGCTGTATTACATAAACATTTTTGTCTCTTCATGAGTCAGTTGGTCAGTAACAGGAAGTTACTACTGGCGGAAATGATGAAAAAGAAGACAGGAAATAGTTGGAAGATGATGATTTATCATGTGAACAAACACATGTGACTTTAATTGTGTTTCTGATTTAATGGAAAAAACAAAATTTTGAAAATGTGTTTTTTGACGTTAGTGGAATATTGAAAAGGTTTTGCACACATTTGTAATGGGAACGCAATTTATTTATGGATCAGGACCATAAAATTACACAAATTGAAATTGGAAAATAAATTTGCTTGATGGAAACACAGCAATTTCTAAATAACATTTTTCTATAGAAAGTTTTTCGGCTAAAACTCAAAATTTGGATTATTCTTGAACTGCAGTCAGAGGCCGAACAAAATCAGTCCAGGGGCTGCAAATGGCCCCCATCCCACACTTTGGACACCCCGGCTGTGGTTAGATGAGGCTGATTGGTTTCCTTTTGAGGCTCTGCAGTCTTTTTGTTTTGCAGGTTCAGATGTGTCGTCCTGATTGTCAGGCTGAAAGAGAAGCAGTGACCCCATTGGACCAGCAGAGGAATGGAAAGCCAATCAGACACTGATGAGTCACATCTGCACTATATAAAAGGCTCTGCAACCATTCCTCCAGTGGGGCAGCTTGTAGGAAGAGGTTTTGTTCAGCTGTCCCCATCTTTGGTATTTGCAACTGCAGTGGGCAGTTTTGAAACATTTTGTTCCTGTTTGTTCTACTAAACAGTTTGACTTTGCTGTAGTTTTCTTTCTCAAGCTAGAAGCTCGTGTTTGGGAGGCTTGATGCTCCCTTTGTGTGATTTTTCTTTTCTCTTTTGGGTTGTTTGAACATACTTTGGATTGACTTGTTTGGACACTTTGTCATTTAATTTGCACTTAATATTCTGCAGTTTGTTAGTCCTCCTTGTTTTTTCGTATTAATTGGGTTAAATTGTGTTTTGGTTTTGTGAAACCTTCTTTTTGTAATAAATCCTTTTACATTCCACTTGTTTCCTCTGGACACATCTTTCTGTTGCCTCCCCTGAACCCGTAGACCACGGTGGCGTAATACTTTGAGGTAGCGATGACAGAAAGCCTTTAAACGAAACATTTCAGCTCTATCCTGGCACAGTGCTGCACCGTTTCCCCTGAGTCGACAATTGGATCACTGAAATGATGCTAGTAGGTCATTTTGTGGCAGGGCTGAAACGAAGTGCAAATGAGGTTATTGTGATTAGGTTAATTTTCATAAACTTTGCAATGAAGTGCATTTCATTTAATTACTTTTCATAACTCTAGACTCAGAGCAAATTGTCACCATAAAAACTGAAGCAATAAGAACATTTCTGTCACACTGAAATCCTTTCGCCGCAAGACTGGAGTTTCAGATAGCAGACAATAAATCCTCATAAACTAGCTATGCAACTTTAATACTACAGGCTAAAAGTAACTGTTTTACCACTAAAAACAGTTTGGCTGATTGGATCGTCATAAAAATTAAATGAAGCATTTATTATTGCCGCTCAGTTAATGCCGAATTCAACACACTTCAATGCAAAAACACAAAATCTTCCTCAGTATTTTTGTCTAGTTTTTTTCTAATGTAAACTTCTTAGTACACTTGAAATAAAACAAAACTTTTCAGCAAAAAGTAGGAGCTTGTTTTAACTCAATAATTCCTCAATATTGATAAAAAACGGTAGATTCTTTCACTTTTCATCAATATTAAAGAATTATTGACTTAAAACAAGATCTTCTGTCTTGCTGAAAACCTTGTAGGTTAGTTTTGTCTTATCTCAAGTGCAATAAGTTATCTGTAATAGAAAATACTTGGTAAGACTTTGTCTTTCTGCAACGTCAATAAATTCGACAGAAACTGAAGACTATCAAATATAGTGAAAACTTTTTAATGTCAAAAAAAGTTTTGACATTTGACATTACCTTTAACTGTCACAGCAGCAAATTAAAGGAAAATCAAAGTATGGAGATTCATATAGCAGGTAAAATATTAAATAAATAAAAAATCAGACACTGTACAGTTAGTGTAACTATATAAAATAATGATACTGTAGTCTTATTTAAAATAGCATACTAAGATTTATGGTGTTTTATAGTCTTATAGTCCAGCAGACTCGGTTTGATTGGAACCAAAATGGCAACATTTGCTACATTTTCAGCTGCTGTGGTTCTCTTTCAATCTGCACTGAGTCAAATAATCCAAACTAAATGACAAACCTGTTCCCCTCCTTGCCTGTGGGGGCGCTGCACCAAGAACTTCTGAAGAAAACTCTGAGCACAACTTTCCTCTTCATGAAATGTCACAAAAATGAAGTGGCGTCAGATTTCTTTTATGTCTTTGGCTGAAAACTAACAGCCTTTTCTCCCACTCGTGCTAATTAGCGTGTCTGTTTTGGTTGCATACCCAGAATGCTCTGTGCTGTAGTCCACTTCCTGCTTTTGGAGCATCTCCAGTTCACTTAGCATTCACATATGCAATCAAACTGCACCAGAGTTCAGTTCAGTCGGGTTTGTAGGCGGACCAGAGTTTGCTCTTTAACCTGTTAACCTCCAGCCGCCAGAAGCCGCCAGAAGCTTATGCACAATTGTTTTACATTCCGAAATGCCAATAGTCACAAAAATAGTATACTAACTCCCACATGCTTATGGTTGGTCTCATTTGAAAGCTCTTTTCTTCTAGTTTCTGGAGATATGAGTCTTCAAACATGTCCAAAAATTCAGATTTTTTTCCCTCGGAAAAAAACAAGCAAATTTGACAGCCGGTATTTTTGGCATATAATATGTTAGAGCTTTCAAACTCTCTACACTTGTT
>CAEFZY010037493.1:0-21229 GCA_903066815.1 Brachyrhaphis roseni
TTAGATTACTCGTTACTGAAAAAAGCGGTCCGACGTCAGTAACGCGTTACTTTGTAACGCGTTACTGACAACACTGGTAACAGCTAACCATGGAGCTAACCATACAGTAAAGTCAAGTGCAGCTCCTGTCACAACTAAACATTAAATCTAAATCCATACTACTGCAACAGACTGAATGTTTTGCTCTTTGTGAGGGAAATATTTGAGTGGGTTTTTTTGTGACGTTGTTGTCAGTTGCTATGGCAACGAGTCTGTAGCTGCGCTGAAGCAGAGAGCGAGAAAGACGTGGTTTTGAGTTGTACTTTAATGGTTTTTCTCTTTGCTGTGGAGAACAGCACAAAATTAATAATATCTACATGTCCAATTTGATTGAGTTAACAGAATTATTCTACAGCGGAAGCGTGGCTATGCATGACGTAAAAGAATTGTCTTTTTGCCCTCCAGCTTTCACCTCCTCACCAGCTATGAACCTCACCCACGTCACTGATTACTACGGAAGAGGATTAGGGCCACCGAAAAAAAAAAATAATAATAATTCTGAGATTAAAGTCAGAATTTTTTTTTTTTTTTCGGTGGCCCTAATCCTCTTCTGTAGATTAATGCATTCTAGACAACTAAATGTTTATTTTCATACTTAAAGGAATCAAGTTATTTATTTTCTTTTTCTTTTAAATGTTGTATAAAATAAACTTAAGTGGTTAAAAGAAAAATCTGCAGTGTGCCTTTAAAAAAACCCCGATTAATCGTCAGAATAACTGATTACTAAAATAATCGTTAGTTTCAGCATTGAAATAATTGCTAAAACAATGAAGGAAAAATGGAACATTTTCAATAGCTTGTTTTTTGTTTCTGTAAGGCTGAGTGAAAAAAGAAAAACAGCACGCCGTCTTTCAGGCGATACGCCGCGATGATAAAAACCTCCTGCAGAGGTTCCACGTCACAAAACACGCTTGCATTAGCCAACCATCTAAAACCCACCGCTTCCTTTATCAAGACCACGGCATTTTATCGTCTGGTATCAGCTTTAACCTTTCCTCTAATCACAACTTAAGGAAATCAAGCTGCAGGATGGAAAAAGTGTCGCAACTACTTTTCTGTAGAAAACACCCATCGACGTCAGCTCCTTCCTGGTGAATACCTGCTCGGTGGAAGTCGGCCTCGGCGCACGCCTTGAGTCGGGCCACCAGCTCTGGGATGCGCTCTCTGTATTTCTCCACGATGCAGAGCTTCCCATCCAGCTCCTTGTCTTCGGTTTGGATGATGTAATCCTTAAAGGCAGAGTAGGGGTTCTGCTTGCTTGAGAAAAACGTCCTGATGAGGGGGTCTTTGATGGCTGGCAGGGCATTAGAAGTTAAATATTTACTCTCACATCGCCTCGTAAAAGTATTCATACCATGTCAAGTCATTCTTTTGTTTTCTTTTTTAAACCCGCAAAATTCAACGTATTTAACTCAGATTGTCCGTAAACTAAGGTATGGACAATTGAGAAAGAAAACCATTTATGGTTTCCTAATCTGTCAAGCAATCGCATCATAACTTAAAATTAGCTTGATTATTTTCATTCAGATGAGTCATGTTTATTGAAGGGCAATTTTGTTTACAGAGACGACATTATTTATTTCATCTGTAGTTTCGGTTGTGTGTGGTTTCTAGTGCCATTTTATTTATGGTTGTTAGCTCTCGTGTTTTATTTTAAATTTTTCTAAATGTCTTCCAGTTCCAGTGTTAAGTGTCAAAACTAAAGTTCACTTTGAGAGGGCAAACTTATCAATACATTACTTGAAAATGGTCTCAAAATGGCAATATTGTTGTTTATCGCAATCATTACTGGGACAATTTATTGTCCGACAAAACGTGACAGGCCTAAATGTAAGTGTCATGTTGATTCATATTCGCATGTTTTCATGTGAAACTCATTACCAGTTTCTGAAAACGATTAAAACTTTTTAAATGGTTGTGGACTAATAACGGCTCATGCTACAGATTGTCCAGTGGATTAAATCGATAGTTTGACTAGGACACTACAAACCTTCATTTTGTCTCGTTTTTTTTTTTTGGGAGCCATTCAGAGGTGAGCTTGCTGTTGTGATTTGGATCATGTCATGTTTGGGCCTGTCGCCATAAACAACAAATCAATTAATTGCATGAACTCAATAATTTCCATTTGTACGAATTATCTTTTTTCTCTCTCTCCAGATGACAAAAGTCTTCAGTCTGGTGCTTTAGTCTCATCTTGTCCTTTTTGAAGGATCATTTTAATGTTTGGATGCTGCATCCTCTGGTTTATCTTCTCTCTCTTTCAGTGTTCTCATCTTTGCTAGGTTCTTCAAAATTCTTTGCAGTTCTTAAAATTATAATACCCAAGTAAATCAAACTTATTCATCAGCTTGAGAAGATTTTTTTATATGACTGGACACTCACCTCTCTTTTTGGATTCCTGCCCAGCCTGAGTCATCAGGTGGTAGATGTCCATGATCTTCTCCAGCCCAATGTTTTTCACTCCCTGTCAGGCGGAAATGAAAGCTTACACTGACCACTTCTCCTTTCTATTTTAAGTCCTCTGTGGGTGTAAACACTCACGCCGATGAAGTGGATCCGGCACTGCTGGTTGGCATCCGTAAGCTGGACGGCACCCTTAAAGACACCCAGGTTACACCGAGAGAGGACGCCGATCTTCCCCCGGCTGCAGCTCTCGCCCTTCTTCATGGCCTCCAGGGCTTTCTCTGCTGCCTCATCACACACACCACCTGGAAAATTAACAGTAGAATCTGATCAAAACACCCATTTTTTTAAAGGTACATCCTGTAGACTAATTAATCCATACATCGTATTCATAATTGATGAAACGACAGATGAAAATTCTGGCAGAACGTTTGGATTTAAACAGTAAAATAGGCTGAATATGGATAAGAAAATGTGCTAATTTATGTCTGGAAAGTTTGGAAGTTGGTAATGAAAAATGTAAACCGGTTGCTAACTAAAATCTGTTCAAATATAGAATAATGTTGGTTTTGCTACTCTACGCATTAAGAAAACCACAAAATATGCAAAAACAAAAACAAAATAATATGATGCATTGAGAGACTTTTTTTTCTGTCATAGAATGAATCCCACCTTTCCAAGTTCCCCTTTAAATCAAAAATTTAAAAAAGATTGTAGGGCTTCAAACTGTATGCAACACTGAAAATTTAGTAAAAATAGGGCTGAAACGATCAATTGTGATTAATCATGATTAATCCTGTTGTATCATGATTAATTGATTATTGAAATCATCGTCAACTAATTTAGTTATTGATTAATTGCTAACTGGAGTATACAGACTCAAAAAATAAAATATAATTTGCTTAAATAGCGACACACTCAGAGCAGTAATTAAGTTAAATCTGTACCACAAACACACACACACACACAATTTAGGATATATAAAAAAACAACTTTCTAATTATTTTCTATCCAAATCTTCTCAAGTTTAAGTTTCAACCAGTTCAAACTCTTATTAAAAAGTAAAGTAAAAAATGTAAATCTCCTCTTAATCACCTTTTCCAATTATTAATCAGTAAGGCTGAAAAATAGTTAACAGATTAGTCCTGTACCATCAGTCATTTTGGGAAATAAAATGTTTATCTTCTTACTTAATAAAGGACTTGAACTATTTGATTATTTGCGTCTCTTGACATATTACTAATATTTCATCAACTAAGCATAAGTGATTAAATGCAAAATCTGCAGAATGTGGCAATTTGTTTAAATCCAATTAATCAATTCTTCATCAGAATCATTGATCACTAAAATAATTGTTAGTTGCAGTTTTGAGTAAAAGCCTGAAGCAAACTCTCAGCTGTTCTTTTGTTAAAGTCAACCATCTGCAGCTCTTACTTTTCTGCATTCCTCCAACCAGAATCTTCTTGACCCCCTTGCAGACTTTCAGGATGGCTGCGCCCACGAAGGCGATCTCCGCTCCGAACCGAAAGCTCTGGACCGAAAACGCACAGAGTGATTTGACGCTTCTCAGATACAAAACGCTAAAGATGAGTTAACTTTTTTAAAAAGTGTGAGAGTTATCTTTATTTAGAAAGTATAATAATAATAATAATAATAATAATAAAAAACGGTTAAAATGGCCGCTCATCAGAATCACATATTTTCTAAATAAACAAGTTAACGTCAGTGTTAATAACATTTCATCCTCAGGGGTTGAAGATAAAACTTTCTAAATAGTCAGACTAATTTGTGTCACACTTATTCTACACCTGAATTTTTATATTAGGCAAACAAAAACAAAATCTGAGTAAATATAAAAGCAGTTTGTAATTATTTGAGGGAAAAAAATATAATAGCTACCATTTTTGTAAACTTACTTTCTCACATTCAAACAGGCTATAAAACTTTACAGAAGTATTCACACCCGTAGAACCACAAACCTTGTTTTCTACAGGGATTTTATGTTTTGGATCGATACATAGTGGGTAACTGCAGTGGCACGAAAATGACACCTGGTGTTAAATAAATGTAAATAAAGCACGACCTGCTTTTTTGTATATATGTATATTTTTAGTTTTCCCATATGTTTGTGTCTTCTACCCAATACAATTCAGGTCATTTATTCAGCCCCAATTCACAATAAATACAGTTCTTAGGGAAACTATGTGCTTAAGTTCAGTTTATTCTGTCAATTGGAGGAAAAGTTTGCCTTCTAAGGAAACCAAACAGATTGAATCGAGTCACTAATTTAGCAGCAATTATTATTTTAAAGAATAAAATTGTGCGAAAAGTTTTCATCCACTGGAATCAGTGAAAATCCACTTTTGAGGGTTGAGTTAAACCTGCCAGACCCATAGGGGGCGGTGTAACACAAAGCTAAAATATATGTCAGCCAATCAGATTGCGTCAAAAACAACTACTTCCTGTTAAGAATTAAAATGGTGACGAGGTTCAATTATATAAGTTGAACTACTTTTAGACAGCACATCTGAATATAAAGCTAATAAAACACAAGACAATGTCGAATGGGAATCATGTATGTATCTGAATTATATTGCTGCATTATTTGTCAGACTGTAATGTGTAAGACCTCAAACCTCCATTTTCATCAGAAATCTTCTAAATAATTTTTTTATGACATTAAACTGAGTTTTCATGTGGATGAATAGCCAAATGTAGAAAAACCTTTTGTTTTCCCAGATATCCGGATACATGTGGCGTATACCCAAGTAACCAGATGGAGTCAACTAACCAACTTAGATGATTTCTGAAGACAACTGGTTGCAATCAAAAGTGAATAAAGTACTAGCCACACGATTAAAATTTGAACTCTAGCAAAAAGAAAACTAACCAAGTCAATCTGAGTGTATAATGAGAAGAGTCAGAGTGTTAGCTTGTACCTGAGTGAGGTAGAAGATGTGTGTGTGGTGAACTGCATGCAGGGCATTGACTGCTCCTTTAAAGGTGTAGATCTGCTGGTGGGGGTCTCCCACCAGGATCTTCCCACAGCGCTGGGCCAGCAGCACGTCCATGATGGCTGACCGGAGGAACAGAGATCTTAAAAACACAGGTGAAACCAGGCGACTATGAAGCCATGTGCCAATGAATCCACAGCACCTGGTGTGCAGTCCTGAGCCTCGTCGATAAAAATGGCGTCGTATCGGTCCGTCAGGCAGGGCTTCGGGTCTCTGAGCTGCCACATCTTCAGGTAACCTAGGCAACAAAGAGTCCAGTTTTAACCTGAGACGCTTCAGTTTCCACACGTTTCCACTGTAGACGCCGTACCGTCGTGAGGCATGTAGTAGGCCTGCTTTGATTTCTCTCTGACGTCCTTCATTTTGTTCCAGATGCTCTTTGCCTCGTCGATAAAAAACTAGAAGTACAAAAGAAAAAGTTTACGCTTCGTCACGGATGTATTCACCGAGAGAGAAAGCAGTGTAAGCGTCTACCCTTTGCTCGTCGGGCTCTATGATTTTCCTGTAGCCCCTGGAGACTGAGTAGTCGTAAGGGACGTGCTGGGGCCCGATGGTTGGGTCCGCCGAGGCCATGAAGGCGTTCAGGACGGTGGCCACCACCTTGGCCCTGCTGTAGCCTCCAGCTCCAGAAGTCAGGGCAAGGTTGATGGAGAACGGCTTCACGTTGAAGGTGAGCTTCTCGTGAGCTTTATACCTGCGACGCAGAGCGTGACAGTACAGTCAGAAAGTGACGCC
This sequence comes from Brachyrhaphis roseni, assembly GCA_903066815.1. Classification (NCBI taxonomy): domain Eukaryota; kingdom Metazoa; phylum Chordata; class Actinopteri; order Cyprinodontiformes; family Poeciliidae; genus Brachyrhaphis; species Brachyrhaphis roseni. The sequence goes on from CAEFZY010037493.1 coordinate 6,192, forward strand.
TGTCTACACAAGACCAAGACCAATACGACCGAATCCACTTAATGAATGTGCCGCCTCCTGAACAGGTTCCTCACCTTCTCCCGACGTCGTTGTAGGCCAAGGAGTGGGCCGTCTTGCAGTCCACGTTGGGAGGGAAGCGCCTTCGGGCCTCGGAGGCCACCGAGTTGTTAAATGCTACGTAGAGGAAGCGGAGGTGCGGACGCTGAGCGGCGTATCTCACCAATGTGGTCGTCTTCCCCGTGCCTGTGTCACACACAGAAAAAAAGAAAAACAGTATTGAGACCAGGAGAGGATTACAGACTGAGTTGAAAACGCCTTGCTAGTTTTTGACTCTTGGTTCTATTCTGATTCAACAAACTCATCTTAAGAGTTTATATTTAGGTTTATCTTGAACACTAGTGTGTGGGATGCTATTTCAACAGTGAATCAAGCTTCATTATAATGGTTCTGCTGCTGGCGTGGCTGCTCTAAGGACACTGCACTTTAGGACTGAACCAAAACAGAAAGATCGCCCTCTGGTGTTAAAGTGCCAAACAAATCAATAGGGCAGAAACTGCAGCCCTGTGTTGGAATTATAACACACTACATCCTCAACTTGAAAAGCCCAACCTTTTTAAATTATTCTGTTCTTCTGGCTTATTTGACACCAATTACATTCCTGACTGGATATAAGATAATATATGAAGAACCAAATGGTCTAAACTAACTCCACATGCAATTCCATTGCAAATGTGTGCAAAAACTTTATCAATGGTCTCGCTAATGTCAATTGCAGTATTTCCAGTGAATAAGAAATTAAATTAAAATCACACGTGAATAAGTTTGTTCAGGCTGTAAGTCCGGTTTGTGCCAGTGGCAACATCCGGTTGTCGATCATGTGAAATAAACAAGTTTAAAAAGAACAAAAAATCCCCCACCTCATCCTAGCACCAAGAATTTTTTTAAATCTAAAAAAAACCCCCCAAAACAACAAAATTGCCGTGTCTCAATTAAGCGAATTTACTTTCAAAATGTCAAATTGCTTAGTTATATGGTCAATGGAAACGCAGCTACTTAAACCATCCAACTGTTGAAAAGCGCTGCTCTGTCATGCTTTTCACATCACTGGTTCTTTATTTCAGACACCTGCAGCTAAGCTAAGACTGAAAGAATCAAACAGCAGAAACGATACCTGCAAACGCTACTATCTTGACCACGTGGTCATCCTGGACGTCGTGGCTCAGGATCTCCTGCTGTTCTCTCGTGAGATGAATCTGAGGGAGTCTATCACAAACACACAAATACACAAGTCGGAAAATCTGAAAACCCTTGTGAGATTTCACAGAAACAAGTTAGGACACAGTTTGAATTTCATTAATAGGTCCCTTTGTGCATGTATGGAGATTATTTGTCACTGTAGTAAAAAATAGCTATGAATACAATAAAAAAATAGAAGACTGTCAAGGACTATTTATTGGTGCTGAATGATTAGGCCGTTTAACTTATCGGACCGATACTGACATACTAAAAAAATAACTAAAACCAGCCGACACAGATGTTGATGCCCATACATTGTGCACCAATAGTTAGAATTATTATTACTGGTATTATATATTTCACATTTAAGTGCTAATAAAAGCCAGTATCCTTTGGACTCACCCGTCCTGGTTGGAATTGGCAGAAAATGGACCGTTTTCCAGTAAGTAAAGAACGTAGTAGATGTTGTAGTGTAACCTGAAAAGAGAGAAGGGGAGAAAAATTTAAAAATAATTATTGTCAGGATGAGCAGAACTACATCTGAACATCAACACCACCACCTGCTGGTCTCACCTGTAGCCAATCTTGATTTTGTTCCTCTCCAAAGCCAGCAGCATCAAGGCCATGTGGCTCAGATACTCTGTGATGGAGGTTAGCGACATGCAGCTGGAGAGCAGAGAGACCAAGGCCTGCACGTCGCCCACGCTCTCACTCAGGACCAATACGACCGCCATGACTGCGTACGGGTTGGGACCCTGGAGGTCACACAGAAATCCTGCCAATCAGGTTCACAGCATAAAGATCTAAACTGGCTCCTAAACCTGCGACGGAGTCGTACCTCAATGCCAAGGTGGAGAAACTTCTGGATGTCAGGAATGCGTAGCCTGATGGCGGCTTCGGCCTGAGGGAAGAGCCGGTGTTTGTTTACGCAGCTCAGGACGTCGTCTGGCTTCACACGCTCGCCGACTTTATGCTGAGCCATTAGCCTGAACGACGCAAAAAAACCCAACAACAAATAAATAAATAAATAATAAGTTGGAAAACAACTTATTGTGCTCCAACTTACACAAGTTGGAACATTTGTGTAGGGCTTGTGCCACAGTTGATCCCAAACGACACTGAAGGGTGAGACTTACACCACGAGGTTTCGGATGCTGTGCTCTGAAGGTGCAGGGCATGTGATGTTGCTGTTTTTCAGAGTGGAGCCGACCTCCAGCACGGCCTCCTTCTCTTTCATCATGTAGCGGAAGTATTGCTTCTTAAAAGGCACAAACTGGGAAACAGAGGCGGAACGTTCAGACAGTTTTTTGGGAGTAGAATCTATAAATCATGCTAGTAAGTTTAAAGGACGGTATTGGTGTGTTTTCCAGGCACATAGTGCCGTTTTATAGCACAATCAAGTAAGTATGTTACGTTCAGTTGTAATAACAACAGTTTATTGAGGTCAAAGGTCAGAAGCTATAACCCAGAGGAGGAGCTTCGCCTCAAAGGCGGAGCTAGGTCCAGCCAGGCGTTTTGCACAGCTGAATGGTTGCCGTGGAGATTCAAGGATTTCTCAAACATGCATTAAATAATCAAAGCAACACTCCAATTATGTTTAGCTCTACATGATGTAGAGCTAAAACAAACAAAAAAAAAATCACATAATACTGGCCCTTTAAAACAAGCCTACCCCCCCTAACTGTGCAGAGCTGCCATTGATTCATAATAACTGAAACGACATGTTTGATGTGAATTTCTTTCATCAAACATAATATAATGTAAAGTTTGCTTGTTTTAATGATTGGGTACTGGATTATGTTTTATGGTATAAAGCAGTTTGAACTGCCTTGTTGCTGAAATGTGACTTGACAATAAGAGAAACTGCTGCTGCCTGATCAGGTTCGGGTCGGTTGGTCTCACCTTCGGGTCCAGAACGATGTTCCTCCAGCGATGGCACACCAGGCAGACGTTGCGATAAAGGTCGGTGGCAGGAACCAGACACAGCACCTCCCTCAGCACCTCCTCCGGGAGGTCGTCCACGCAGCCCTGCGGGCGCAGCAGAACCTTGTCACTGCCCAGGAGTCCAAAGTGGGCATCAGGAAGAGGCTCCAACTCCCCTTCCTCTTCCTCGAAGTCGTCAAAGTCCTCATCGTCTCCGAACATCTCCGCCGTCATTCCCTCCAGATAGTCCGCCTCTAGCAGACGGGTCTCGATGGAGGAAACCTTCTCTGGCAACATCTCAGCAGCTAACAGACTGTTGTCGTCAATCTCGTCCTCGTCCTCAGCGTCGATCTCGGCTGCAGTCGGAGTGGCCAACAAGCTGACGTCATCGTCCTCCTCGTCATCCTCGAATGCGACCCCCCGCCCTGCTCTGTGTGTCGATGTGGAGGGCATGGCGCAGGATTTGTGCGGACTGGAGCTGATAACTTTTGTTACGGAGAAGAAGTCATGAATGGCCTTCTGCTGCCCAGATGGACTTCCTAAAACAAACGGACCTGAAAAATGATAGAAAAGAGTAGAGAACATCAATTTTTTTTTTTTGTGAGAGTCACATAGTTAGGTAAAATAAAAATATATGGCTCAATACAAGGGTCAGTATTTATGTGTAGTTTTACAAACAGTCTCTCTCAGAGATAGGACTGGGTGAAATGTCTTCAAAATAAAATCTCAAATGTTTCATGTTAGATCCAAATTTAATCTTTTATTTTCTCGTTTTCTTTTACTAAAAGTAGACGTTACAAATGACCAAAATTATTTTGAAAAAGCGGCTTTTATTTCAATCACCCCATACTTTAGTTGTGCAACAAAGTATAAGGGCCAGGCTATGAGAATATTTGATTAATTACTAGAATATAGTCACAATGTTAGCAGAACAAAGACACTGGTTCACCAGAAACCTCTTGAAATTATATCAAAGGCCAACTACAAAGAAACAAGATGGCCATCCTGGGCGCGCTGGCATCACTCTGAGCTATAGAAACACACTGGTAAAAAACTAAAAAACTATACAAACATTAAATCTTCCAAAATCCCTAAAATCAATTTATTGTCCAGCTCTACTTACTGGGTATTTGTGTTATTTTGTCGACGTTTGAAACATCAACAGTTTATTTATACAGTTTGAAGACAATAAATTCACAAACGGGGAAAGCAAGAACAGATCTGGTTCAATCAAAAGGAACTTGACTGTAGCAATTTATTTATTTTTTGCAACCACTGTTTATTGATCACCATATCTGTTCCACGTAGTCAGTAGCAGGAGGTTTGGAGTGGATCACCTTTCCGCCGTTGCTTTGTGGGGGTTCTGGGGTAAAGGCTCCAGTTGGGGTCACGCCTGCCCCGCGTTGCGTTGCGTCTGGTGAGAGAATCTGTGCCGTCTTCGCTTCGCCCCAGTTCGTCACATTCCTGCGCATTCAGGTGCTTCCGTTTGGCTCTCCCTGGAAACACAAATACGGTAATTAAGAAAAAAAAAAAAACAGAACACAACAGTTCAGATGTATTCTGTGATGTCATACTGGTTAGTCAGGAATTTTATAAATTGGTTCAACAAGTGAGCCAGTTTCCCAAACGCAAACTGTGCATCTGGGACATTTTAGAGTAAACGGAAGAGTAAATTTTTGCCCCAAAAAACAAAACAAAACAAGAAATTCTAAAATTAATTTATAATATTTACAAAAATAACATTATAAGAAAACTTGTAAATTTGAAACAGCCGTGTTGCAACTTCTTCCTCTCGGTCACAGGCTGGATCCTTTACACAGTGAGATGTTGTTCTGATCCTGGAGAAGAGCCTGAATCTACACTTACTTTTCCAGATTCCCATTTCTTAAATTTATCCCTTCAGTCCAGGAGGATTTTCCAGATTTGGTTGCAAATTTCTGACTTTATAATCTCAGTAAACGTTAAAGTTCACTTTACAATGTCCGGAAATCTTTATTTTAAATGTATGCCTTTAATCATGGAAAACTAGCTGTATTGTCATAACTTTGCAGCTTTTAGACAGAGAATATCCATGTTTTTTTCTTGTAAATATGTGGAATTAATCTAAAAATACTTTTGCCCCCTGCCCCTCATGGTCAATTTTTTTTTATTTCTTTCTCTTTTAATCTATAAAGGTCACAATTACTCTGTTATACTTAAATATTCTTTTTTTAATATTACTTTCACAGAACAGGTTTAAACATCTCTATTGTTGCTCTCTAAAGTGTGCAAACTGCTGTTTTAAATTTGGGGACTTAAAAAGATGAAATCATGACGAATCATGTTGACAGTCGCTTTAACTTTAACAAAGCAAACCCTGTTATTTTTATCATTCAAAAACTAGTTTATCAAGGAGTAAATGTAACCTGGCTGCAACAGTGTGCATAGCATTAAATTAATTCTTTGTTGAAGCAACTTTTACATCAATTTCAGCATTTACTATACTCCAACTCTGTTTCTGTCACTTACAGAAACCATCTTTTGATAACAGCATCTGCCTTTATTAAAAGCACCAGTTCCAGGGGAAAAGTAACCACAGATCATAATACTGCCACCACCATGTTTCAGAGTTACTACGGTTTTCTTTCTGCTTCTGCTCCAAACCTTTCATCCAGATTTTTTCTGGATAACAGGTCCGAGAAAGGAAACCAGACACACATCTTTCCAAGTAAACTTTCCAGTGTTTTCTGGTGGATCCAAAACCGGAAGAGACTCTAGAGCAAGTTCTGTCTCATCAGAACCACCTCAACTGGGCCTCTGTCTCCAGAGAGGTTGGTAACTTCTTCTCTCTCTAACCAGTCAGCGAAATACTGAGACCAATGTTACTTGTAGCGCTTAAAACAAAACTGTCCTGTCTTAAAGAAACATTCAAGACAATATTTTGAAACAGCCTCTTTTAATTTTCTTACAATGAAACTCACCTTTAACAGCCATCTCCATCTTGGTAGATAATACATGCGTCGCTTCGTGACAAAAGCAACAACAGCACTCAAGCCGACTGGTACTCGGTTAACTTCTACGGTGGCTAAATTAAAAATGCTAGTTTATTTCTCTTCCTGCTTTGATATTTTCTCTCCTTGGTTTTATACTGCTAAGAGAAACCAGTTTTAAATGGTCAAAAATGTCGTCTTCGTTGCTGTCGAAGCGGAAAGGTAAAGCTTTTACTTCTAGTTTTAAGAATCGTTCTGGTTTCAAACATTCTGCAAAATCCAAGCAAACGTTTCGTGACGTCACTGCCACGTGATTGGTCAGTTTGTTCTTCCTTGAATTCTATTGTTATGTGGAAAAAGCGTCGCACTTGCTCAAAATCGCCACCTGCTGGAAGGTTGGGGTGTCCAGCAGGTGGCTGTCTTTCTTATTTTCTCTTCTTTTTTTCTTTTTTAAACTGATTTAGTCTTTTAACAATTATGAAAACAATCACACGTAACCTCACCGAGGTATTAAAAACATTCTTATTTATTAGGCCATAAATACATGTATAAATACATAGAAAAGTGTTGTGTGAAAAATAATTTGCCATGGAAGTAGCTCAAAATAGTTGATTTCTTTATGAATTTCTAAGCATTTCACATCACAATTGAGTAATTTTGACTCACTCTTCTTTACAATGTGACTTTAATTCATTCAGATTTGCACGGACTCAGCATTTCAATCAGGTTTCAGGTATAACTGCCTCCACCAAAACTAGTTTAGATAAAACACACTTCTACCACCATCTTTAATAGCTGGGATGCTGTGTCTGGTTTCTGGGAAAACATGACTCACTGCTATAAGCAAAATATAATTACACTTCCTTCAGGAAATCAATTTTCAAACCAAACTTTCAGGGACTTCACCATTTCTTTACATATTTAATAAAACAAACTATTCTAATTTAATTATTTACAGTTTCAACCATGCATTTCTGGTGTTGCTATTTCCACCCTTTTTTCTTCCACTCAACTTTCCATGTTTGGAAACAACATTCTGCACGCCCAGAGTACATAAAAGACTCTCTTATTCATGAACATCACATTTAGTTTCCAGTACTTGCTGTGTGAGTTAACTTCTCCTTTTATGTCAGTGCAGTTAAACAGAAAAATAAATAAATGGATCACATATTATGCTCAAGTGCACAATCTTTTAGTGATGGAATATATGACAAATATAAGCGAGTACTCCATAAAATATACATTTATGGTAACTTATGTTTTATTTTAATTTCCAAGTCAGTTTTATTCTACCCCTATTATCAAATAACTTAATATATTTGCCTATTAAGTATTTTAAAAGTATTTTTTTTGTTATTTAACTGACCAAACAATACATTTGTAAGATCTTCTAAAATATATTTTTTATTGTTCAGACCTTAAAATACTGAGGGGTCATTTTCTACATTTACAAGGAACTATAGTCTTATGCTTTTATTCTGAAAACAAAAATGTTTACTTCCGTGTGTATCCTTTTTAACTTGACAGGCCTCCTCGATGGTCCAAGAGGCCATTGAAGTGATACCATGGGCTGCACTGCGCATGATCGAGATAACAGGCGAAGGAGGTCGCTGTCGTAATGTAGACAGCGACCTCTACATTACGGAAAACTTATTGATATTGTTAATAAATTGTTCCATAATAGAAAAAAAATCTGATAGATAATAAGGGAGGCACAATTATTTCTCTGACTTTTCCTTTCAAACTCTGGCAAAAGTAATCCTATTACCATGTTTTCGTGCACACACATTACAATTAGGAATATTGGGGCAATTTACATTCAATAGTCACTTTATTGACTATTGAACTGGTAAACCAGTTCAATTGCTTACACACAAATAGTGAATCAGCCAATCACATGACAGCAACCCAAATCATTTAAGCATCTTCACTGTCAATGGATCCAAAAAATACAAGGAAATTACATCCCAGGAAATTACATGCTGTGCTTTAAACCAGTCACTAAATAACAAAACATACAAAACTGATAAATATTATATTAATAAAAATGATATATTTTGATTCATGATCGTTCATAGTGTGATTAATCACTATAATCAGTATTGCACAGATTAGTAAGAAAAGGCTCACAGAGGGGCGTTTATTGCAACAGCTTTTGGCATTCATGCTCTTTTCCCATTCCAGTTGTTTTCACTTTTTTAATATTAGGAAAAATGCTACTTATTTACAGGCGGTTTAAAAAAAAATACAAATCTTGACGTCATCTTACACTATGAGTAAGCGTTAAAAACAAACTGGACGAGATCAAAGAAAACTGAAAAAGTAAAGCAAAGTCCAACCAAAATGAGCTGAAGTTGTCCTGATATCACTGTGAAGACAAATCAAAACCGATTTTAAACCATTTCTGTTTTTTTTTAGGATTAGGGCAAGTCTCAAAATGTTTACAAAAATATTCAATTGTCATCCGTTTTCAAACTGTAACACGTGTATCCAATATTCTCCAGGCTAACCTCACAAAGTCTGAACGGTCGTCTTCAGTAGACTCTAAGACTCTCCAGTTCCAGTTTCACCTCGTTTGAACTGTAAATAACAGAGAAAAGCAGATTTACGTATGCAGCATCTACTCACACAATCCTCTTTGTAAGCAATTACAGTAAGAACTTACATTACCAAACAACTAAGCATTTGCCCCATTTGTTATTTTTTTTATGATACTTCAGTGTTTCAGATGATCAAACAAACAAACAGTAAATGTTCCTAAAAGTTGAGATGTTTTTGTTAAATGTAAATCTCTCTGGTCAGAGGAGGGTTTCACCTTGGGGCTTTCTCAAGGATGCCATTTCATTCAGTCGGTTTCATTGATGAATCATGAACTCTGACCTTAACTGAGACATGTAAGGTCTGTAGTGTTTTAAATGTTGTTCTGCGTTTCATTGGGACCTCCTGGATGAGTTGTTGACATGCTCCAGGAGGAAACTTTGGCTCCTGGGAAGGTTCATCACTGTTCCATGTTTTCTCCCGTAGTGGACAATGACTCTTCCTAAAGTTCAGCAGAGGCGTAAAGTCTAATGCCTCTGCAACCCTTTTGAGACTACACTTTGTTTCTCATCATTCTTTGGATTGGGGGCTTATTACATGTGGTCAGACGTATTCTGTTCAAGGGATTTCTTGATTCTACAAACCTGGTTGTGAAAGGTAGAAGAAGGTTCAACACAAGTCCAAGCTGAACCTTTAACCTCAATAAGTAAAATCATTATTTGAAAATGTTTTTTTTTTTTGTTATTTCCTCAACTAATCTTGATATTAAAATGTGTTTGATAACCTGAAACCCTGAAGAAATTTTTGAGGGCAGATACATTTTTTTTTCTTTTTTTTTTTACAACATTATAAGACTTCAATCAAGAAGAGTTGGAACTTACTGCATTTTTCAGCAAGTTTCCAGATTTAACAAAGATGCTTGGTTTCTTGAAGGCTGGTTTGTGTGACTCGGTGTTGCTCTGCGGCTGAGACACCGGTTTGGTCTGGGCGGCGGCCGATGGGAGCGACGACGGCTGTGACAGCGAATAAGACTGGGGCTGCAGGTAGCTCTGGGTTGGGCTTGAGGTGTAAGGCATTGATGAAGTGTAAGGTTGGGCTGGGATGTAGGGCTGTGAGGGTGCGTACGTTTGGGAGGGGGTGAAGCTTTGAGGGGGAGTGTAGGCTTGGGAGGGAGTGTAGGGCTGAGAAGATGTGAACGGCTGAGATGGGGTGTAAGTTTGAGAAGGTGTGTAAGACTGAGGCAGTGAGAAGCTCGGCGTGCTGGTGAAGGGCTGCGTGTGTGAAAAAGACGGAGGTGGTGAGGTGGGGTCCAGCAGGGTAGGCGGTGGAGGGGGAGGGAAGCTTTCATCGTTGTCGTTTTTGGCGTCGGGGGACCCGGGGCCTCCGAGCTCGTAGTGCTTCTTCCTGAGCTCCCCAAGACGGACTCGTTCCTGCTCCAGCTGGTTCTCAAGCTGCAGCACTTTCACCTGACAGGTTCAGACAGAACGAGGTTCTCAAACATCCACTTGAGCTCTGCCGCTCCAACAACAACACAAAAACACAAACTGCTACCAAGTGTCTTTTGGTCTTTCTAGTTATTATTACACTTGAAATAAGCTAAAACTACCTTCAAGTACCTTTTCGGCAAGATATAATAACTCACTTTAAGCCAATTATTCCTTAATATTAATAGAAAAAGTACTAGTTCCACTGGCAGATTATTTCACTTATAACATGGGATCAATGTCTCACTATAAGTGAATAAATCTGCCATTAGTTAAGCTCGTATAAACATGTTTTCTTTCTTTACAGCTACAATGATCTGTTGCTGAAGTTATTGTTCTTCAGAAAATAACTTTCGTCATTTAAGCTTCAGCTGTGAACTCTCAAGCTTAAAGAAGGTTTTTTGTTTTTTTTTATCATTTACTCATTCTTATTTATGTTTTCAGCCAGTATAAGCTAATGTGTTCTTTTCTACTCTTTAAGGTGCTGTGTTCTTCATGTTTTAGATGGAGGACAATAAAAGTCATCACTAAACCTCTAGAAAACTTAATGACAAGAATAGGAGCTTATTCCACTATTTAATTCAGGCATGACAAGGACACCACTATGCTGTGTTGTCAGAAGGTTCTCCTTCCAGTAAGTATCTGCAAGAAAAATTGTATTTTTCCTCAGATGTCCAACCTGAGCTTCCATTTCCTCTTTCTTGAGCTTGATTAAAGACATGCCAGAGAAGTCCATCACACCTGCAAAGACAAAAAAAGTTACATGTAAAAGCATCATTGTCTACTGTTAAGCAAACTAGATAAACAAATAAACTGAAGCAGGTAAAGGCAGGTTAAGAAGCCAGTTTTTTTTTTTTCTTCTAAGCTGTTTCTCTGACCGTGGTCGGAGATCTGCTGCTGTCCGTGCTTGGTGGAGGTGACGACCACGGCGGCCATGTCGTTCACATGCCGAGAGGCCTGCTGCAGCGTGTACAGCTTCTTATTGTTGCGATCAGCCTTCACCTGGAAAGGCAGCAACATTTACTGTTAAATCCTCAGAAAATATGCTACTACTTTCATTTTAGTCCCTGCTGGTGTGGTCTTCAAATACAGATGTGTACAAAGAAATAGGCTGATTATTGGAACCTTGTGGGTCAAAAACACAAAGATCCAATCTCTTTCTGATCACTCGACGCAGCATATCTGAGTGCTGCTGGGTTTAGCTGACAACAATCTTCTGTGTGGACGCTGTTACTGTACGATGAAGACTGAAATGTAAGCTATATTTTTTTAAAGGTCTTTTTTGGCTTTAGTGGTCTTTATTTGAAAGTGCTCAGACAGGAAGATGGGCAACGAAAGAGGGGGAAGACATGTGGCAAAGGTCACCAGGCCGGGAATCGAACCTGCGACGGCCGTGTCAAGGACTAAGGCCTTTCCGTATGTGGGCCGTGCTTAACCCCTGTGCCTCCACAGGACCCCACATAAGCTGTTTTCAGTGTTTGTTAGGTTTGAAAATGAAGTTAGAACCAGGCAAAGAAGTAAGACGCAAAGGAGTCTGGTTTGATGTCTACGCATCATGCACGCTGTCATGGAAGAAATTACTTTAACAAGAGTCCGGATGAGAAGAAATACGAAATTTATTACAACCTTGCAAGGTGATACAGAGTCAAAGGAGTCTGTCAAGTCTGCTCTCCCTAACAGTGGATTCTGGCTGGTCAGCAGATCATACAGCAGCAGGGTGTCACCATCTCTGGGTGTTTCCCAACAGAGAGAAGAGAAACTTGATTGGATTATAGGTGTGAATCCTTGATTGTTATGCATCAAGGATTCTGTGGAACCCAACACAGATGGTCTTGCCATTTGTCTATTGTTAAGTAAAGGAGGGTTGTTACTTAATGCATAAAATGCAGCCTCCGTTCTGGGTGGGGGAAGTAACACCTAGATGGTCTCCTGGATCACGGTCATCCCCTGCTGTTATACGGCACTGTGCTTGATCAATCTCATGATAAGATCATGCAGATACAATCTAAAGCACAAGAGGGGTGAGGGGCACATTATAAAATTTTCCATTACAGCTGCTAGGGAGCGAGAGAGAGCAAGACATTCAGGAAATAACAAAAAACCTATCCAGAGTACACACTGGTTGCTCTCTTTATTCCCTCCAGCTTTAAGCCTCTGTCTGTCATGGAATGAGTTCAGAAAAGATGTTTTAGTTTCAGTAGCAACACTGAAGTTTCTAGAAGCAGTTTGAGTCGTCTCAACTCCAAATATAAATAAATAATGACCGTTACTGGCAAATAAAAAGAAAAAAGTGTTTAATGTTGGGTTTTTTAAAATCTTTTTCATCTACATTTATCTTTATTTTATGTTATGCTACAGTTCTCTGCATCTCTATTTAAATTTAAAAGTGTATCTTTCAGAAATGGGTGTTCTTTAGTAAAATGTCAAAACTTGATCTTGTGTTTGAACCTTGGACGCAGCAACCAGCTGTGCAGTGCTGGCAGCGATCTCGTGGGACGAAGCAATGAGCTCCTCATAAGATCCTTTTTCTCCCACAACCCGGTCAGCCGAGTCTCTGGAAGCAAATAGGCGACCACAGAAAACCGAGTCAGCAGAAAACTCTTCACACGTTTCTGTAACCTCTAATGCTCATGTCTGAATCGGCAGCTTCAGTTTTAGTTCATCCTCACAGCAGCTGAGTGGCTCCCCAGCCCACAGCTTTGGATGCCGAGATGAGTCCTTCAGTCCAGCGAGAGTTTTTGGCGTAGAACTCAGTAACAGACGCCGCCCCCTGCAGGCGAAGTAAGAACATAGCCATTTAATTGTTTCAGGTGGAAAAGCATCACTTTATATTTCATACAGCATCAATTTCCATCAAATTAAATGGAAGAAATATTTTGTAAAAAAAAAAAAAAAATTGTTTTGTTGTCATAAATTTATAAAAGAAGTTAAGATCTAAGGCTATTTGAAAGATTAGAAATCAGATGGTACAGACTAAAAAGAAAATGTTCTATTTGCAAATGATTTTCTTTATGGAGAACTAAAACCGACAGGAGATGAAGATGAGAAACTGTAACTGGGATAAAACTTCATTTAATTTTCAAAAGTTACAACAAAATGAGAAAAGTATATTAAAACAACAAAATAAAACAAACCTTATGTTCTGAAATACTAAAAATAATTAAATGCTTTTTATATGAATCTTCTCACAAGTAACAGGTGACAGGTACTTACATTTATTTAGTCAGTACGTGAAATACTTTTTTCCTTTAAGCTTTTCTATTCCAATCAGTAATGTTTGATTTAATCTGAATAATAATTATGTCCAGGTTACAATACAATACAAAAAAAAAAAAACAATACAGATACACTAGGCCTTCGCAGCGCTTAGCTGCTCGGGCCTAAAAAAAAAAGAGTGTTGGGAGCTTGAAGAACCAGATTTGGTCTATTTGTTGAAAAACATTCTATCTAGCCTTTTTTACTTACATTTCAGACCATTTCTTTCTAAACTTTCATGGGACGGAAAACCTTTCTCAAATTTTCCTCTCAAAATTAACCGTACTCCTTTCGGTTAAAAAAATAAAGACATAAAAGAAGAGAGGAATGTGTCCAGTAGGTATTTACAGGAAGTCTAGCTTTAAGGTTTCTCTCCAACTCACCCTGCCTCCTTCCACGATGTCTTTCTGTAAATCGGTAGAGGCCGTGACCAGCATATGAACAGCCTGAACGTGATAAAAAAACAAAATCCTGTCGGCGTGTTTTTGTTAAACTGAGTTCACAACGAGCAGCTGGAGTCAGAGACGTGTTACCTTCATCAGATCTGAACAGGATCCCAGGATGCTGGCAGAAAAACAGACAGGTGACATTTTTTATATATATATTTACAACTTCAACTGATTTTATTCTTTCATGATTTTTTTTTTTATTTGCTTAAAAATTATGATTATTACGAAGGAGGAAAACTTGTTTCTTTATTTCCATTCCTCAGCATCTTCTTACCTCTGGTTGACTTCCAGCTTCAGACCGGTGGTGTCTTTCTTTGCTTGGGACAGAATCTCCTAAAAGACACAAATGGAAATTGATGCATTTTTATAATCCATATTAAAATGTGGATTATGGAAATAATCCACATTTATTTATCAGATTCTACAAACTGATTTAACACTTAATCTTCTGATTAAACACTGAATAATCTGAAGATATTTTATTTCAAGCTGTAATTATTGTCCTCCAAGCCCGGTAGCTGAAACAAAATTCTGTGAACTGTGTCCGTACGTCCATCCGCAGCACAGCCTCCTCGATGGCGGTTGACGTAGCAACCATCTCTTTATTCACCATGCTTCCCAGCTCCTCCTTCAGCACATCCTGTCCTTTGGGCCGCAGCTCCTGAACAACAAATATAAGGATAAAGCCTTCAGCAGAGCTGCAGCAGTTCAATTGAAAAAAAAAAAAAACAGAGATACAAAAGCTACATTAATTGAATATGATATTATATATCGAGGAAAACTGCACAAGGATTGTGTTATCTATAAAAAACATCACTAATTTCACGTGGACAAGGTAGTTTTTCTGTAAATTTTAGTTTCAATTGCAGTAAAAGTCCCTCCTTTCACCAGTTACATGATCTAGTTACAAAATCTGGTCAAAATCTTAAATTTATCACCTCGACTGAAATCCAGTTTAGCTGTGATAAACTGGATTTCGTCATGATGAATGAAGGTGTAGCAAGGGCTTAGAAGAAGTGAGAGTTTTATATCTGAAATTCTGATCAGATTTTGAGATTTCATTTGACAGAAAGTGTTAACGTTACGTCAAATCCTCAGATGTTCTCATTCTAAAATGAAATAAATGCGTACAAATAAATAACCCAATTACAAAAATACAGATTCAGACAGAAGAAACCTTTATA
>CAEFZY010037494.1:0-44891 GCA_903066815.1 Brachyrhaphis roseni
GTGTGTGTAGCGCAGCCAACACAGAGAGCGAGAAAAAGTATGAGTGTTTTTGAGTTGTTCAATGACTTTTCTGTTTTGTTTTTTCCTTTGCTGAACTAAACTAACGAAATCTACATCTCCAGGTCTCAGTTTGTTAAAGGACATGTCTCACTGCGGCTATCGATAGCATGTAAAAGAATCGTTTTTAATGTAACGTAACACGTCTTAGTGCTCAGGAGGAAGATGAAGACGGCTCTCACCGGTATGTTTTATTTAACCAGTCCTGTTAGTGCTGTGCTACTACCGTGTTGCTGCTGTGTTACTGCCGCATCACAGGAACTGTTTGGAAAGAAAAGCAAAGGTATATTACTAAAACTTTGAAAACTCTTTCTGTGTACCGTCTGTATGTATGCACATGCGGCTTATAGACAGGTGCGACTTATGTATGTACAAAACGGTTTTTCTTTTACAAATGTACTGGGTGCTGCTTATAATCAGGTGCGCTCTATAGTCCGGAAAATACGGTATATATAAAAACATATATTTTATATATATAGTAGGACGCGCTAGAACTGTGTTTTGTTGGAAAAATATTTTTGTTGTTGTTTGTATCAACTTGCTCTCATTGCCATCTGGTCATGTGTGGGCTGATAATCAGCAATATTTCACTTCCTCGACCCCAAGATTTGACCTTGTGAGACCATAACTAAATACGTCCTGCAGCTAAAATCACTTTTAGTTCGATCCTGTGAGTTAAGAGAACCAGCAGAACTGGTAGTTTTGGTTCAAACTTCTGGTGAAACAAAAGAGGAAAAACATTTTAACTTGAAAATGGACGACTTGCTTTTCACTCCACTGCCAATTTTTGACTATTCTGAGGTGAGAACGTCTTGCAGGGAACTATTCGCGTTCACTTAAAATGCAGCTATCAGGACAAGTCAGGGGCAAACAGATGAACGATATTTATTTTTTGGCCTCTGAAAGACTTAATTAAATAGCCAAATTCAACTTGTGCGTTAGCTTCAGTGCGTGAGAAGGAGAAAAAGATGGCAGCCGATCAAGGTCGTTTCCCCTCTGTTTATCAAAACATGCTGGATGGCTCTGAATGCAGGACTGACCTTGACGCTCGCTGAAGCTGCCAGCAGGAGATGGAAGATTTGCCTCTCAGTCACCAAGGACCGATCGAGCCGTTGAATTTGTCCTTGTTTGTGTTTGTGAGCGAGCGAGTGGCGGCCTACAAGGATGTCTGCCTCTCTGTCAGGTCAGGAAGTGCATCTGCATTTTAATTAGAGATGAAAATGTGACAAACAATTCCTACAAAGGGCCTGAATTTGCAGAGTTAATCACAGATTGGAATGTTTTTATGTGACGCAAAGTTCAACTGCTCTGCTCTGCTTTAGCCAGGCCGGTCAAAGTGCAAACTGCAGTTCATGCACACGCAGACCTCATCAATTTATTAGCTGCACTGCAAAAACACAAAACATTAGCAAGTAATTTTGGTCTGGTTCCTTCTGCAAATGTATTAACACACTTTAAACGAGAGAAAAAAACTCACTTCCAAGTAAGATACAGGAGGTTGATTAATTAAAATTCCTTAATATTAATGAAAAAGTTCTATTTCCACAGGCAGATTATTTTACAGGACATTTTCCTCATGTTATGTGAACTAGTACTTAAGGAATTATTTACTTAAAATAAGCTCATATATCTTGCTGAAAAGTTTGCACACTAGAAATAGGACTAAGATGTTTACAACACAAACTAGACTTGGTAAGATTTTGTGTTTTTGCAGTGTATGATAGAGATCTTGTGAAACACCAGGAGAAATAAATCGGTGCTACTTAAATGGATTTCTCATATCTTATCCTCCAATCATAGAAGACTGGTGAACAAAAACAGACACAAAAACACAAAACTATATGCAATAAATGTAATAAAACAAAAAACAGTTGGGCTGTTTTCACTCCTGATAGTCTGGAAGATTTGGTTCGATCGCAGACATTGTTACATTTTGAGCTGCTGTGCTTCTTTTCCCCACTGCAGTTAAACGAACCAAACTCTTTGAAAACCCTGTTTCCCTCCCTACCTGTGGGGGCGCTGCACCAAGAACCACTGAACGAAACAACAAAAAAACTTCTTAAGACATTGAGCACAACTTCCTTCTTCATGAAATGAAAACAAAAACAGAGCGTCACATTTTAGCAGTTGGAGGATTTCTCTTCTGTCTCTAGTAAAAAACCACAAGCCATTTCTCCTGCTAGCGTTAGGCTGGTGCATTTGTTTTGGTTGTATTTACCCAGAATGCCCTGTGCTGTAGTCCACTTCCTGCTTTTTTTACGCCATCTTTGGTTCACTTTGGGTTCACATATGAATTCGAACCACACAAGAGTTCACTTCTGGCACAGTCACTCCTCCATAAACGAACCAGACTTTATCAAAACGTGAATATGATCACAGAAATTATGTATTTTTGTATTTTTCTGGGACAGAACAGCAGCCAGGAATGTCCCTCTGGTGACAGATCTTCATCCTGAACCTGAGTGTCTGCCACCAGGGCTTCCCGCCCCACTGACCCCGATGGAAAAGCAGCGTGATGTTACCGCGACCCTTCTCACTTTCCCTGCGTCTCCCACTCGATCTTCACCGTCTCCTCTCCATCTGGCTGTGCGTGGTTTCCGCTGGTCCGGTCCGTCCTTTGTCTCTCTGTAACTAATATGACACATAAAAGAACGACGACAATAGGAATGGCCGCCCAAAAATCAGGCTTTACCTGATACCAAACCTTTACTGGTGTGCCCCGGGGTGTGCACAGCCTTCATGGGGAAGGAAGGAAGGAGGAAGAGGAGGAGGAGGCAGTCAGAGCTTACTTATCTTTTTCATGTGGCTTTTTCTTTTTAAGGAGCTATCAGACTCCGTCTTCAGTAGTTATTCTCTTCAGGAGGATGTTTTGTTCGACAGGAGGAAGGCTTTAATACCAAGGCCCTTGGGGTTAATAATAGGTTTGACCTGACAGATAAACTTGTGTGTATCAAAGTGTTTGTACATGACGGTTCTCTGCCTCTCCTCCTCTTTAAATTCAAAGTCTGTGTAATAACTTGTTTTACAGATAATGCCAATTGTCTTTGACTGTAGAAGCTCAGCGATAAGCTGCCAAACATCGACGTGATTCTAATTGTTCTGGACGGCTTGCTTTGGTGCAACGCCATGGTTACGATCGGAACCGGATACCGCTGAGTGTTCTCCACTGTCACGAAAGGCTAAACCAGATAGTACGTTTCATTTGGGCTGGAATAATCCTCATGTTCTAGATAAGCTAGCTGACGTTAGCCGTCATGTTAAAGAAACAAAGAACGTAAAATTATACACACATCGGTCGAGTTTCTAATGCAAATATCTCAGTACACTTCAAATAAGATAAAACTCATTTGCAAGTAACTTTTCAGCCACATTAATTATCCTCTAATATTGAAACCAGAAGCTTCCACACACTTTTTAAAGACACACATAAGAATTTTTTACACAAATGCACAAAATCAGAATAAACGTTTCTCGTTTTAGGTGAATTAAGATTACTAAAATGTTTTCTATTTACTAAATCTCATCTAATGAACTGCAAAAACACAATTTTACCAACTATTTTTGGTCCAGTCTCTACTAAGTCAAAACTAACAAGTAAGTTTTCAGAAAAACAGCAGTTTTTTAAAGTAAATAATATCTTCATATTGTTAAAAAAAAAAGTTTGACAAATGTCTTGTTACAAGTGAAATAATCAGCACTTTTTCATCAACATTTAGCAATTATTTACTTAAGTAAGTTAGTTTTAGTCTTATTTAAAGTGTACTAAGATATTTGCACCAGAAACTAGATGAAATATACTTTGATTTAAGATTTGTGTTTTTGCAGTGCAGCCTTGAAATGATTTGCAATGGGTCTTTCCAACATTTACACATTTTTGTATTTCCACTTCAGTTTCTACAGTTTCTAAAAACAAACCCCCCAAAAAAACAAAAGACACCAACCCAGTTTTTGACAACAAGTTCATGTTTTTTGGTGTATAAAAAATTAGCAGTTTCAAAGACCGTCTGAATATAACGTCACAAATCAGAAGCACTACGCCGTTACCTAGCAACCCTGGCGAAGCCTTAAGAATCAGAGAACTACAAACTACAAATTGAAATTGGTCATTTTTTTCTTGAGAAGACATATAAACAAAGTCAGACCTATCCTACAGATGGTGCAACAAGTTTGCCTCAACCTGCCTAGACCTAGTAACTCTCTTCACATGCTGGTGTCATGTTGTACCAGGAAAAGCAAATCCCACTGGACTGAAAGTATTTCTGCTTCCCAGTCAGTCACAATGATCTGGTGCTGGAATCTGAGGATCACAAAAGCAGCAAAACATTCACTGATCTGCAGCTGGGAATTTGCAACATTGCAGTTGCTTGGAAGACACAAGCGGAAAACATCCGTACCTTAATGATTATTTTATGATCAAAGCACTGAGTGTGCTGAAAGCAACTGGTCGTAACAAGGACTATAATGTTCCTCCCGGATAGCCCATTGGTTAAGCTCAGCTGAAGTATTTAACTTTTTGTTGTGAGAGTTTGTCAAGAGAGAAATAATCTGAGAAAATATCGATCTCCTCCACCTCCTCTCTGAACTGCTGTCTAAAGAAATTCTCCACTCCTGACCAAAAACAATCAATCACAGCCAGGAGGAGGGTCTTAGCGCTGTCAATCAATCTCATTTACTTGCTGCTAAATGTGCGAAGAAACAACTTAACATTACAGGAAAACCATTTATCCGCCGTCGTTGGTGGCTATGCTAACTAGTGTAGCATTCAACCACTGGATCTACTCACAGGGAAAAGCTGTAGCGCTAGCAGAGGCTAAAGGGCGGAGTACATGATGTTGATTGACAGCGCTAAGACCTTCTGTAGCAACATTAGCTCAGAAAGGAGCTGGAGGAGATCAATTTTTTTACAGATTATCTGTTTCATAAACTGTGACAAACTGGTGACAGTTTTAACATATTCTTTATAAAAATACATACCTTAAGTAGTGGTAATATTTACATAATTTTATCATTCAGAATGTCTTCTGATTTACAGGCCTAATAAATTGTAATAATCAAGACACCCAGTGAGTTTAATAAATTATTAGACCGATTATGTATGATGAATTTCCATTGAGTTGGATGAAAGAGACATGTTATTCCATCATAAATGCACGTTAGCTTTCATGTCCCTTTAACCTAATCTGGCCTCTTATTTCAGAGATGAACAGCAGGACTAAAAGTTTAATTATAGCTGGATTTAACCGTTTGATGCAGGCTCACTTCCTCTCCCCCGCAGCGCTCTCAGGTTTCAGCAGGTTAAGGTGGCATGAGAATGACCTGGCAGGTGGGGTCAGAGGTCTCAGGGTCAGGGCTACGATCAGGTACCGGAGTCCTGTTGCACATAAGGAGACAGGAGAGGAGTCTTGTCACTCACTGTCAGCAGATCATAGCACTGATCCATAACCTTCACCTCTATGACAAATCTCTCAGCGCCGCAGCCTGCGCCTCCACCGGCCGGGAGGAATATGGATCAATATTAGGTTACTGACCTGCAGATAATGACAGTACAAACTCTGGTGCAACTTCGTCTGCTTCAAGGTGCATGAAGAGGAAGAAAACAGGCTAAAGACACTAGTTACTCCTTTAGAATACAATATAAACTTGATCTTCCTGTGAAAAGACTATTTGTTTGCAAACTGACGGCAGAAAGAGCTAGCTTGACTTTAAACCGTCACCGGTTGCCATGGTTACACATCTGTGTCTTACTACTTTAGCATGCTAAAGTAGCATGCTAAAGTAGCATGCTAGTGCGGGCAAGCAGACCGCAGAAAGAACTAGCTTGACTTTAAACCGTCACCGGTTGCCATGGTTACACATCTGTGTCTTACTACTTTAGCATGCTAAAGTAGCATGCTAAAGTAGCATGCTAAAGTAGCGTGCTAGCAGCAAGCAGACCGCAGAAAGAGCTGGCCTGGATTTAAACCGTCACCGGTTGCCATGGCTACCCGCCGTCATACTTTTGAATTCGCTGCTATGTTGTCAGCAAACTACAAATGTTTATCACGTCGTAATAAAATAAGTTATGCTACCAAATTGACATTAGTGGATAAGATGAATGACCCAAACGCCTGCATGTAGCAGCCATGATTAATGTCAATACTTCTTTACATATTTAAACTTTGAATTTATTCAGATTAAAATCATCAAAGGAAGTCAAGCAACTCATTTCCTTTTAGGTAATTTTGCAGAGATTCTGAGAATAAACAAGATTTCTTTTTCTGATTTTATAGAGTTTATACCCAATTATATAAATGACCCCAAAATGCTGATGTTGCAAAGTTCATTATTCTTTACAAGATTTAAAATGTTCCCTTCCCTAATCTCATCCTCTGTCTCCCTCTAGTGCTAACCGACCCACGACTGATAGGAAAAATTGGTTTTGCTCATAATTTTTATATGAACCAACTCTTTAACAGAAGATCCTGAGAAACACTGGGAAGATCTCAAACTACTGTACAAATCCCCGTCTCAGCAGCTCTGTTCAATAAAAATAAATCCTAATAGACAATAATTCAAAGAAAGAAGTCAAAACGGTGATTGAAATGGAAATTATTCATAATACTACATTATGTTGTGGACAAACTAACCTCAAATTAAGTCCTAAAATACCAGCAAACCAGGTAAATAAAAGAAACTCAGCAAAAGAAATTATAATTAATATGAACATTTCCTTGAAAATCTAAATCTACAGAATCTAAATCTTTTAACCGGAGGTTTAAAAAATTACAAAATAATAAAATAAAGTATGTTTGTTGTAGTATTTAGTTTTTCCACATTCTTAGAGGCTAATGATTTGTGAAATGTGTAAAATGAAGACAAAAATGTGGATTTTGACAAATAAACATTTCCAGCTATTGGCATGATATTCACACTGAAGTAGAAAACGCACTGGTCCTCAACACAACGATAAAACAATAAAACACAGAACCTGACAGGAAAACTAGGTTCACCAAGCAGGAGAAATATCTTTTTTATAAAGTGAATAAACTGCTTAATACTGATATAAAAACGGCAGGTGGATTTTTAAGTCTTTAATCCTTAATTGAATACATGAAATTTATAACAGTATTTTTAAAAACTTTTTTTTTTCATGTTTTAAAATATTCTATGCACTATCCCAATAACGTTTCTTAAGTTAAGTCAAGTTTATTTGTATCTGCAATAAGGCAGTTAAAGTGATTTACATAAATAAACTAATTAAAAGTTGTAATTTAGAGAAGAATTAATCAATGTTCCAGTTACTATCAATCAAAAGTTTGATTCCAGATTTGTGGTGCGTAGGAGCTGAATGCTGCTTCTCCATGTTTGGTTCTGGTTCTGATGCAGAGCAGAACCAGAACCAGAGCGGTCTGGGGGGTTGCTATGACGACAACAGACACTTAATGCATGTGTGGTTGTGAGGTCACTGTTTCAGTCGATGCAAATAAAACGCATGGATGCATTTCTAAGTAAAAAAAAAAAAACCAAGAAATTCAGAGGAATAAAGATGGAAATAAATCAATTTTGAAACAAAATTAATTTCTCAAAAAAATGTTTTGCAAGTGCAATAATTGCAATATGCTTCCTTACTTGGCTTGGAATTTAAAAAATCATGCATTGACCATAATTATAAAGGTTATCAGGTTGTTGCTGGTTTGGCAGCTCAGTAACTTAAACTTTGGCTTTAGCTTTATGTATCCGGTTAGTTTGGTTTCAGTTTGTTTCAGCAGCTGAAAACATTAACAGTAAATGAGTCGAGATTTCAGCATCTGGTCAAACAGTTCAGAAACGAGACAGTTTGACGTAATAGATTATCATTGCATCTTAACTACAAGTCAATAAACCTCAGATTCCTGTTAAATCTGAGGTTTATTAATTCCTTAATCTAAATCAATTAACAACAAAATGTTGCACATGTTGATTTTTGAAGAAACCTTTTTCAAATGGGGATGTTTTTTCAAGAATAATATTTGTGTTTGTGGTGCAATAAATAATAAATACATTTTTCAAGTAAGAAAAAGTAATAAATAAGTTTTTTTTTAATCACATTTATCATTATCACAACAATACAACAGAGTATTAAGGCCACACCAAGAAAAAATAAGTCTTAAAATTATGAGAATAAAGTTGTAATATTTTGAGGAAAGAAATTATATTATTACAAGAATAAAGTTGTATGAGAATAAAGTCAAGTCAGAATATCATGAAAATAAAGTTGTATGTGAGGAAAAAAGTAATTTTACAGGAAAAAAAGTTGTGCAATGACTTTATTCTCATATTATTTTGACTTTTTTCTTGTAATTTTATTACGTTTTTATCTTCTTAGCATGGCCCTAATAAAATATTGAGTCCATCTCTCATGCTCCTTTATAAAACTTGGACTTTTCCACTTCCATTTAGGAGATTCAGACAGAAATAAGGAGCAAACTTTTGTTGTTGGCTGTTCACATGTCAAAGTATTTAACCCCAGAACAGCAAACACACACACACACACACACCCACACACCCCCAGTCCCAGATTCATCAGGCTTTGGGATCCAACAGCTTAGCATGAAAGCAAATGTGAAACAGAATCTGTAAATTGCAGAGCAGGGGAGAGGAAAAAGAGGGCGAGAGGGAAAGACAGAGAGTTGTTATCAGAGCAGGGCTGAGCGTAACCTCATCTCGCCGATAGAGTTTCCTGATCGGGTCACATGACTCAAGCCTCGGGGTGCCATTGGCTGATTGGCTCCCGCAGCCAGGTAATGATGTAAGGTGAGTGTGTGGGAACGAGAGAGGGCGATAACCCTATGTGTGTGTGGTGTGTGTGTGTGGGAACAGGGTAGGCTGATAACAGCTTTTCCCACTGCTGCTATATGACCCTCTCACCTGCCCACCTAACACTAGTTATCACCAAATCCTACACTGCAGGAGGTCTGCGTGTGTGTGTGTGTCTGTGTGTGTGTGTGTTCATACTGCTGAGTGTTTGAACAACCAGAGTAAACAGAAAATTCAACAGAAAAGGAAACGTTTCACAACCGAGAAACGGAAAAATGAATCAGAGTTTCACAAGGAAGAAATGTGAAACACGAAGTGGGCTTAGGATTTGGAGATTACAATGGAGTGTAAAAATAAAGAAATAAAATTAAGAATAAAGACATAACATTACAATAATAGTCATAATATTATGAATTCATCTTCACAAAGCTAAAACCTGTCAGCCAATCAGATTGCTTCGACATATGAATTAAACATGGCGTCAGGAGGTTCATTTGAGTGGACAGATACTTTTAAATATAACGTAGGTACGGCTGGACAATAAATCAATAATATAGATCATTATATACGTGATCAATATCAATAGATAATACATCTGGTAGAAAATTCAATATTCAATATATTCGCTGAACTGCACGGCATTCTGGGAGTTGTAGGCACAAGAGAAACTTTATCTGCTCAACTCACTCTTTGGTTACCCAGCAACTCTTTGGTTACCTAGCAACTCTTTGGTTACCCAGCAACTCTTTGGTTACCCAGCAACTCTTTGGTTACCCAGCAACTCTTTGGTTACCCAGCAACTCTTTGGTTACCTAGCAACTCTTTGGTTACCTAGCAACTCTTTGGTTACCTAGCAACAACTTGTTGAGTAACTTGAGCAGCAGCAGTTTAAGGTTTCACTACTGTCCTTCAAAACTGCTTAAAAATAAAAGACAACAGTATGAAGGGAAAAGTGGGTAAAACAGAAATGGTCACACCACCAGTTTGGTAGCATTTCAGATATTTAACATAAAAACTAATTAATTATTGATGAACTGAACTGAAACACTTGTACCATGATATGTACAAGTATCTTGTGTTTTTTTTATTATGAGTAATAAAAAAACACAAGATAATGTTGATCGGGAAAATATGTGGTTGGAACTGCACGATATTTATCACCGTGTTCGCTCGCCTTGATAGATTTTCCCAGCAGTTATTGCAATAAATGATGAAATTGTGGTTTTGAGAACATTTTTAAATAACATCATGGGAGTTGCATAACAATGCAAGAACACTTTCTAAAAGATCAATAAACTTTAAATACTAATGAGATTAATTAAATGAAGTTCACTTATAACAATTTTTTCCATAAGTTAAATAATCTGCCAATGTACAGGTACTTTTTAATCATTATTAAGAAATTATTGACATAAAACAAGCTCCTTTATCTTGCTGAAAAGTTACTTAGAAGTTTGTTTTATCTTATTTCAAGTGTACTAAGATATTTGCACCAAAATTACTTGGTAAGATTTTGCGTTTTTCGCAGTGTTTACGTTCTGCTGTAAGAAGCGGTTGAATAAAACGTGACATCCGGCTTCTACGGCCACATTCAGATGCAAACATTATCACCAACAGCAGCTCTCCGCTCCCCTGCTACGGCCATTGGCTCCTTCCAGCGCCGTTCCCATCCTGGTTGGCCAAAAACTTAATTGATCTTGGCCTTGGGTTCAGTTTGTGTATATGTGTGGTTCCCTGACAGAGGGCGAGTCAGAGGGACTGACAGCCAGTGGGAATGGACTTTCTGGGAACCGGGAGCCCCCCTCCCCCACCCGTTGAACACACCATCACATTTAACACACTCCTTCCCCCATTTTGGCCCCCTTGCAGTGGAAGAAGCTGGCTGGTTCTCAGACACCTGGTCATTACCATTGCTAATTAGGTGCCATTAATCAGGCCTGTACAAGTGTCTAAGTGCATGTGAAAGTGCATGTGTCTGTGTTTTTATGTTTGGGTGAGACAGAGCAGAAAAGCATAAGGAGAGTTTTTTTTATTATTATTTAGCAGTGGCGATGAAAGTTCAAACCGTTACTGAAATGTTAAAATATTAGGTTTTATGTTTGTAATTAATGATAAATCAGGTAAGACGGTTTTATAATTATTCCTCTGCATGTTGGCCAGAGGAAGGTAAAATACTAAAACATTAGATTCAACAAGAGTAGATCTACTTCAACACAATCTTAACCGTTAAAAGTAACCGTTCAAAGTTGGGTAGTAACTAGTTTCATTTACCTGAGTAACTTTTTTATTTTTACTACACTGTTGTTTTTTTTCCCCTTTTATTTGAGTAATTTTATTATGAAGTATCTGCTCTTACCTGAGAAACATTTCTGGATTTTCTACCCACTGAATGAAAAACAAACAAGTTTTAACCAAAAATTCACCAGAAAGACACACTTGCATTAATTACAAGTTTTATTTTTGTAATAAATGACAAAACAGGTAAGAAATGTTATAATTTATCATCTGGATGTTGACCACAGGTAGTTATATATTTTGTATTTTTAGTACACTGTGCATTTCACTTTTGAGTAACTTTATTATGAAGTATTGCTATTCTTACTTGAGTAAAATTCTGAGTAACTTAATTTGTTTGACTAAGTCAGTTCAAAAAGTGATGAAAAAGTTCATCACTTTTTTGAGTTTTATTGAAATTCTTAATTTGAACTTTCGACTGAAATATACAATGGAGTTTTAGGGCCACAGAAAATTATTCAAATAAAGTCATAAAATTATTCAAATAAAGTCATAAAATTATTCAAATAAAGTCATATTATTGCAACTTTATTCTTGTGAAATTCATAAAAAGAATTTCTAAACATCATGACTTTTTCATGACTTTATTCTTGTATGATTTCGACTTATTCTCGTAATATGACTATCTTCGTACAACTGAAATATCATGACTTTATTTTTGTAATCCTGACTCTCGAATATACACACAACTATATTCTTGAAATATTACTTTACTCTTGTAATTCTGATTTTATTCTCGACATATGACTATTCTCATAATTTTGACTGTTCTATTTTCATATCCTATTTTTATTACTTTAATTTTATTAGTATGGCCCCGATACGCCGACGTAAAAATCCATCCTCAAAATAAGATTTTCCAACTGCCTAATATCTGTGTTATATTTTCTTTTTGAGCCTTTCCTATGAGAAATCTGTGTGTGTGTGTGTGTGTGTGATGATGTTAATGAGTGAGACGCATCAGTGAGCTGTGTGATGGGTGTTAAGGAGAGGCTTGCTTTAAGAACCAGAACACACACCTCCCACTTGTATCCGTCACATTCCTGCAGTCTTAGCAGAGGCTACGCTCCCTCGAACCCAAAACAATTTAAAAACTGGACCAAAACATCATGAAGCCCGACACGGTCACTGGAACCCAGTGAGGCAGATAAATCACTCCAGAACCTGCTTAATGGTGATGATATGAAAACAAGTGATGGCTAATTTTACTTGTTGACAGTGTTGGGTAGACTAGCCAAAATTATACTGCAGGACAAATACAGTAGAACTACTTCGATATATTTTTACACTTCTTTGTATTTCCATTTGGGTCTCAAATGCCACTAAAAACAGACTTTAAAATGAACTGCAATAAGTTCATGTTTTCTTTGGTTTCTGGAAAATGAGCCGTTTCAAAAACCTCCGGAATGTTCCACGAGCCGTTACCTAGCAACCCCAGCCGGGGGCGGAGCCCAGCCCCGTTACCTAGCAACCCCAGCCGGGGGCGGAGCCCAGCCCCGTTACCTAGCAACCCACTCCTTTACTGTCCCACAAGGGAGACATTCTGGCGCAACAGCAGCAAAGTGACAGATAATCAAAGCAACTTTGCACTTTATTGTCAACTTTTTCTCATTTTATATAGATTTTAATGTCTGTTTTTGTTATTTGTTATTTCTCGTCTGTTACGCCAAGTCGCTCTTGTGAAAAATTAAATGGGTTTTAATCTGGTTAAATGATGGTTTAATAAAATAATAATAATAATAAAAGAAATAGGTTTACACAAAGATGATAGAATATAAAATATAGAAAAACAGAATAAAGACATAAACACTGTACAGTCAGGTCAAAATTTAAAAATAAACACTATGCAAGTTAATCAAAAGTAACTAAACCTAAAATTATGTTATTGATTCCAAAGGGAAATTAAATGTTGTAAGATAACTAATGCTGGTAATTCGAACTAACCTAAAACAAGAGGCATTTCATCTGATTTAACTTGTCTTTTTTTTTTTATTTGGTGTATTTAAATATCTGATTTTAACCAAACTATGGCCAATGTAAGGTTGACTTCTCAGACAACAGCGGTTCGCTGTATACAGTCGTCATTTGTTCACATTTTCCTCTGAATTTCCCAAATTATTGAGATTTTCCTGTGCTTCAAGAAACTTTTTAGCTCAAGGTTTTTCATACTTTCTAACAGATTAAGGTCATTTACCACTAACTCTTGATTGAAGCTTCATGAAATGTCTAGCGCCCATTGAATAAAAGTTCAAGGTGGCAGAAATGCTGGACATTTTCTTTCTTACCATCCGATGCCCTTAATCTGCAAGAAATGTGCTCTATGAAACTGCAATTTGCAGAATTCTACTTAAAAAGGCGAAGTTAACTGTAAAGCTGAGTTAGTCTCTCTTTCTTTTCATTAACTGTTGAAGCAGAAAATCCTAAACACTTAAATCATATTAGGACATAAGGTCATGTGACCTAATGCTCCTAATATAGACAGAAAGAATAAGAGAAACGCTGCAGAGCTTGGAAACCTCATATTTTCTTAATTAAACAGATTTTACCTGATGACCTCTGGCTATGAAGGTTATTTTCTGCCTCACTTACCTACATTAAATATTTTAACTGGAAATGAGTTTTGAGTAGATTTATATATGACATTCACTGAAAAACAACTTCATTTAAGGTTTAACATCCATTTGCTTTAAAAATAAATATGTATGCGTTTTTTTGTTAATCATGTCCGAAAATGTTCATCTGGTTTCAGAGACAAACATCAAGATTCAAGTCAAGGTAAGTCTTACATTAAACAAAATCTGCTGTGAAACATGAAAATGTGCATTGGTTACAACAAAAAACATAAACAGCATAAATATACAGTACTGTACTGTAAATTTGTTAGAAGGCATCCACCTCTACTTTTAATCAGACACTGATAAAAAGTACTTTCTCCAGTTGCAGATTTTCCCACATTACAAGTG
This sequence comes from Brachyrhaphis roseni, assembly GCA_903066815.1. NCBI lineage: Eukaryota > Metazoa > Chordata > Actinopteri > Cyprinodontiformes > Poeciliidae > Brachyrhaphis > Brachyrhaphis roseni. Next base: position 14,091 of record CAEFZY010037494.1, read on the forward strand.
AAATAACCTCCAATTGAACTATTACTTTTTCATCAAATTAAGGAATTATTGACGTGAAACTAACTCCTATATCTTGCTGAAAAATTACTTGTAAGTCAGTTTTTCAAGATACTAAAATATTTTCAGCAGAAACTCAACCAAACTATTTGGTAAAATTTTGTGTTTTTCCAGTGTTACTGAGAAATCAAGGTCAAACAAAACCTTACCATTCAGCAGCTAAACATTTAAGCTACTTATTCGTATTTTTTTGCATATTAAAGCAGCAGCCTCACAGATAGCAATATTCATTATCAGTAACAGCACTTGAACAAGCTGGATGTATTAGACATGGGCTTTGTGAGGTCTGTGAAAGGCCACTTGGATCTCAAAAGCAGTGCAGCCCATTAAGTCATTTATGTGAAACTGTAACCTAGTTAGCGATCCATCTGCGTGTGACCAGAAAAAGCCCTATTCATTTTATCTACTCAAGGGTTGGCGGCTTCATTTGAATGAAAAATAAAATAAAATCTGCATAAGCCATTTCCTTTTCGTGGAGGTAAATTTTTTACAAATTAATAAACCTTTAAAAAAAAAAACACATCAAAAACTGCATGGATTTCTAAACCTCAAAAATCAGATGCAGAAACTTTATAAGGCTGATCGGTTATATAAATATTTTGTGCATAATTTTCCTTCTAACTGACTGGAGCTCAGCATTAGCACCAAATTACAGCATGATCCAAGGCATGTGGGAGCCAGATTACCAAATGCGCCACACTGTATTAGTTCCATATTATACGAAAATCACAGCACTTTGGGTTCCATTTCAAAACATACGCAGAAATTAAAACATTAATTACTGTAATGATGGTAATCTGGGGAAATGTGACACCGCGTTAAAGCATGACAGATTTAGAGTATTTCTGAACGAGGCCAATTTAAAAACGCTTCAGTTCTTGTTGAGGTTTGAATGTGCGAGAACCCTGAGGGGGGATGTGGGGTTATCTGGCTCCCTGCTGTGACGACTGTCCCATCCCGTCCAAAACCAACAAGTTCTCCATTTTACATCTGATCACAAGCAGGAACGCCAGTGGGAATTTACTTTGAAAGATTTGCTGCTTTATAACCTCCATCCTTTCATTTTCTGCAGCCGATTAAAGTGGTTTGGGCTGACAGGGAGGTTCATGTCGGTCATCAGTGAGTTATACTCTGGACAGGTTCAGGGAACCACAGCAAAAACACAGGAGTCGCAAAGACAACAACACAAAAATATATGTTTTCTATTGCTTATCTGGATGAAGTGTTGCTGTATAAAGTTCCCATCTTCATGTTTTTTTTAGGGTGTTTAAACACCTGATAGTCCAGTAAACTGTTCAATTTGGGATGAAAATTGTAACATTTGTTACATTTTCAGCTGCTGTGGTTTACTTTCACACTTCTAAACTCTCTAAAAAGCCCTTTCCCCTCCTCACCTGTGGGGGCGCTGCACCACAAACTACTGACAGGAAACCACATGAAAACCTACGAAGACATGAGTGCAACTTCCTTCTTCATGAAATGTAAAAAAAACTGGCATGGCGTCAGATTTTAGCGTTTGTAGGATTTCTCTTCTGTCTTTGGTAGAAAACCACAAGCCTGTAATGATGGTAATCTGGGGAAACGTGCTAGCTCTAGACTAGCACATTTGTTCTGGCTATATTTACCCAGAATGCCCTGCGCTGAAGTCCGCCTCATGGTTTTGAAGCAGTCCCCGGCCCGTTTGGCGTTCACACGTGCATTCAAACCACACCAGAGTTCACTTCAACCGAACTGAGATCGAGGTTTTAGCCGGATCAGAGTTCACTTTTTTGGTCAATGTCAGAGTTTGACTGGCATTCACGCCTCCCCAAATGAACTGGACTTTCTAGACAACAGAGCCTGTGATTGGTAACAGACTGTAAAGCATCAGAGTCAAGCTTTGGCTGGCCCATGTTTGTGTGTGAATGGGTGAATGACTGAACGTAGTGTGAAGTGGTTTGGGTCCCTCTGGAGTTGATAAAGATCAGTGGTTATTAAAGATCTTTTCACACCTGAAACCGATAGACTCTGAAAGGCTGGTGGACAAAATTGACATTTGTTACATTTTCAGTTGGGATGGTTCTGTTTCGCACAGCACTGTCAAATAAATAAAAACCCTTTGATAAACCTGTTCCCCTCCTGGCCTGTGGGGGCGCTGCCCCAAGAACAACTAAAGGAAACAACATGAAAATCTCTGAAGAAGACACGGAAATGTAAACAACAATGGGATGGCATCAGATTTTAGCAGTGTAGGATTTCCCTTTTGTTTTTGATAAACAACCACATTTTTCCCACTAGTGTTAGACTCGTGTTTGTTTTGGTTGTATTTACCCAGAATCCCCTGCGCTTTAGTCCGCTTCCTGCTTTTGGAGTGATCTCTGGTCCGCTTGGGGTTCACACATTCATTCAAACCGTCTCAAATCAAACTGAGAGTCTGGTTTTTTTTGTTCCGCGTCAGAGTACGATTACGCATTCACACCTCCCAAAACGAACCGGACCTTCTACGCAAAAGAACCGGAGTTGGAATAAAGCAGGTTAAACAGGTCTGGTGTGAACGCATCTTTAAATGTAATGTACAAAATAATCCACAAATGGGCGTGAATAAATCCACAGAAAAGTCTGCCGATATGGATGATATACACAACAGCAGAAATGGGTGTTTTTTCTTCCCCAGATTTGCAGTTAGGAATAGAGAACCATTTGTAGAAGAATCCTGAATCCTGGAATACGATGCAGAGGGGAATCAGCGCGGGAGCCACCAAACGTCATGGCCGATCATTGGAGTTGGAGAGGAAAAGCCCTAGAGGCCATAATCTGACTGGACTTGGCATGGCTCTGCAGCTCGAAGGCCCCGTCAGCGACAGCCAGGGATCACACATGTTGGTTAAAAGGATTAATTGGAAAGGGTTCTCGATTTCATTCAGCGCCTGTGAACAGTAACAGACTGTAAAGCACCAGAGTCAAGCTTTGGTTGGCCCGCGTTTGCGTGTGTGTGTGTGGGATCAGAACCAGAGGTAGTACCAATTCGCTAAGTAGTCCAGTTGAAGTGGCAGAATGACTAAATGGTCCAAAACGGCCAAACAAAGATCCATATGCCCAAACTGTGAGCATGCCAGCTCTTGCTTTCAGCAGGCCAAAGAAAATCTTGTTGCTAGGCTTTACATGCTGGCAACGGTCCAAACCACTCATACATCTGAGTGTACTGTTGGACTTGGTTAGTCACACAACACAGACACACACACACACACACCACCACCATCATATTTATCATGCAAGGCAAAGTGAAAGCTCCCACTGATTGAAAAGCTGGGCTGAGATGGTGGTAAGACAGGCAAAAAGAGAGTGGGAGACATTTCTTTCCCCTTAACAACCATTATCTTTAATCACCACCTCTAATTTCTCCTCCTGTCGCCGACTTCAGCCTCCAGATTCATCTCTTCATCTGTGCCATCAGCATTTTGGAAAGTGAGACAAAGTTTGGTGGAAGGAAAGGCTTCGTGAATAACCACTAAGAAACAGACAACTAAGACATGAGAAATCTGACAGTTTTTCTACTTTATGACAGTGAAACTCAGACAGTTTGAGTTGGTGCAACTTTTTTGGTTTTATCTGACCTTAATTCAGGTTTTCTCATTAGCTGCATTTCCATTGACATTAAAATTATGCAAATTGAAATTACAAATCAATCAGTGACGTTTATTTGTATAGGACATTTCAGCAAAGTGCTTTACATCATAAAAATAAAAAAATACAAAGTCATAGAAAACAATTGAAGCGTTACATTTAGTCAAGTTCCATCGTTACACATCAGAATGTTGATTATGTTTCATTTATGATGTTTCAAAAGCAACTCTAAACAAAAATAAATTTGCTTAATGGGACCGTCAATTTAAAAATACATTTTTTGATAAAATGTTATTGTTAAAATCAGGTGGTTTTTTTGGCTGCTTTTGTCAAAACGGCAATGGAAACATTTTATTTGCATCACATGATCAACAACCAGAAGTTTCAACTGCTGGAAAAAACTAAAGGAAACAGTAGGAAGACGATGCGCTGCGTTTTTAATGACTCATCGCATGAACAAACTTATTCACGTGTGCCTGTGTTTTTTACTTAATGGAAACAACGCAACTGCAAAATTGTGTTTTGTTTTGTTTTTTCAACATTATTGGAATATCGACAAAGTTTTAGGCACTTTTGCAATGGAAATTCAACTAGCAACTGCATTTCCATGTTTGTGCAAATTGGAATGAAAATGGAAACAAAATTTTTAAAAACTCTAGTTTTTTGGTAAAGTTTTGGCAGTACAATGAGGTGTTATTTTTTTTGGCCGTGTCGAAATTATTGCATTTTGCAAAACTGCAATGGAAACGTATTTTTCAGATCACATGGGTCATGTGATCAAAAGCCGCATGTTACTACTGGCAGAAATGACAAAGAAGACGACAGGAAGTGGTTGGAAGATGATGGCATGTTTTTTAATGCCTTGTCACATGAACAAACTCAATCACATGAGGTTTTAATTGCATTTCTTATTTAGCGAAAAAACGCAAGTGCAAAATTAGGTTTTTTGTTTGTTTTTTTTACATTAATGGAATATTGGCAAAGTTTGTAATGGAAACGCAATTATTAAAATCCAATATCTCATTCACAATAACCCAAGTAATTAAAAAATTCAACTCAGTTAAGAAAACTAAATCAAATATCTAAAAAAAAAAAAAAAGACCAAGTTTCATAAAAATGTTTCTCTTTTAGTCTTAAAAGAAATGTAAATTGTTCCAAGAGAATGATGAGATCTTCCTGTACGTTTTTAAACTATTTTGGATTTTGTTGAATATAAATATGTTCAAAAATATGCTCCAGATCTAAGTATAATCTAGGTAGTGCTTAAAATTTAAATGTCCAATTTTAAAAAAAACAAATTAAATTTTCTATTTTGATTAAAAAAGAAATACAAACAACGGTTAGGATCACTCTGGAGATCCAAGAAGAGAATTGGTGGGAAAATACACATTTTTCAAAAATGTATTCAAAAGCAGAAAATTTGATCAATCGATAAAATTGACTCATAGGCAGCCCTAAATCTAGGGAAGGTTGTGAAAGTATTTTACAAATAAAGCAGAATTTACCTTATGAGACAAAAAGAAACTAACATTTAACCAGATTCAGCTCAAGTTTGGAAAGTGTTTTACTAAAAGGTATTACAGCTTCATGACTTAAAATTTGATCACTTTTGTTTCCCCTTTCGGTTTCTCCAAATCCATATTCACCTGTGAATTTTCCTCTGCCAGCACTTTTTCTGAACTGTTTTAATTTCATCGTTTAAAGGAGTTAACTGCTCTGTAGTCACATTAACTTACAGAGTGTTTGCTCCAATCACAAAGAAAGAAAACTTTTCACGAGTTTCAAAGTCAAGCCAAGGAGAAAAACACACTTGGATGGGATTTGGTGGCAGAACCAGTTTGAAATCAAAACCAGTTCCATCCATCAAAATGTCCAAAACAGGACTGCCCTTTAACCAGCCCTCTTTCCCTTTCTTCTCTTTTTTATCCAAGAGAAAGAAAAAAAATCCCTTCAAGCTGTTCTGTGCAAACATCTTACTGCTGTAATGGTGAAAACTAAAAGAAGCAATGATCTCTAAAGCTTTTAAAATGCAAATATTTGCTGAGATTCATAGATCAAGGTGCTGCAGTGTGTTTTCACTTTCAGACTGGGATTAACGTCCTCACAAAGAAACAGCAGCTGGTTCAGAAAAACAAGAACATTTCCTGTGTACATTAAACGCAAAAGTAAAGAGTTCAGCTACCTACAGGTGTACAGACCAACACGTTGGGAGGAGTTTAACAACCGAAGCACAACAAAAGCAGTGTATGTTACTCATTTTTATTAATATTAATAAACATGTCACTTATATTGATTTGTTGTGGAGAAAAAATAAGAAACTTTAACAGTATTCTCTATTTCAAACACATCTTTGAAGTTGCAAATATCTACTACCAATAACCAGAAAATAAAAGCGCTGCAGGAAACCTGGCAACGACATGAAAACCGGTTCCGGTTAATGCGGGATTGCCTTTTATGAACATTTGTCGCCATCTGGTGGTGGAGAAAATAACTACTGAGCTCAGTTGAAAAACAAAAAAATACTGCCAAGTTTTAAGGTCTATGAAGCAAAAACTAGAGCCAGTTTAATCCTATCAGACATTTTCTACAGTTCATTCAAAGGTTTTCTTAACAGATTCCCAAACTATTCCTGACTTAATTTTTCCAGAAATCTTTAGTATTTTTAAATTTGTCTACATATGAAGGTTTTCCAGAAACTGAGAGCAGATTTTCAGTGATTGACTAAGGATTTAATTCTATATTAAATTATTATTACATGTTCCAACACCTGAATAATGGTCATGAATTTGGTGTTTTGATGGGGAAGCCCAGTGTTTTTTATTTATATTAAAGTTTCAACATATAATTTTTAAATATTAAATGACTGATTGTTCTATTATTATTTACTCAGTACTTGAGTACTCTTTTTACCAAATACTTTACATTTACTTGAGTAAAAATATGTTGTACTCTTGACTAAAATTTCTGGCTTCTCTACCCACTTCTTTCATGGACTTGCCATCCAGAAACCACTTGTTTGTTGTGCAGGAGGCTCCACCTCTGCTTTTCACAAATGTACAGTCGTATAACTGCGAATCTGTTTGCAGCCATTTTCATATGCGAATGTAAACGGTGAGTAGGGAGGCATGCAAAAAATGTGACAAACATATTTTGATCTTTCCTAACTTGTTCAAGGAAGCATAATAGGTCACCTTTAATTATTCCACAAGCCAAAAACAGTATTTTCTGCTGCTATAATCGCCTCAAACCTTCCTTCCCTGCTTAGTTTTTCGTGGCTGTGGGTGTTTGGTGGCACGCTGCCTCTTCAGAGGAACATATATGAGGGTAGAAAGACGGACGGCTTTGAAAAGGAAGAAAGCAGGAGAAGCAGGTAAGCCTCATGTTTGGTCTGCAGCTGATAGTGGTTTTGGGTAAACATACCTGAGCTGTCTGCCTCCAAACACACACCTGACTCCACATGTAGCGCACAGAAAAGGAGCGGCTACCTGACCACTCAGACTCTTACTTTAGTCGTCTCTATTTCATAGAAAACTGAAGATTTTGTTACAGAAATTAAGAAAAGCATTGCAGCCACCAAACTCAGGATTCTGAGGAAAAAATGTTTGAATTATGTGGAAAAGGTCACAATTTTAAGAAACTAAATCAGAATTCTAAGAAATTTGTATATTTCTAAGCTTTATATTACTTTCAGGCTGGTATTTTTCCTCACATAAAAAGTTGAAGGAATAATTAACTTGGAAAGAGAATTACATAAATATATACTGTTAGATGCTATATTAAAAGATGATCCACATGAAAAAGTTTCAACTTTTTAAACTCAAATTTCACTTTTTCTTGAACATTTCTGGGATTAACCTCAAAATAATTTTTTTTCTAGCAAATTAGACTTTTGGAGCTTAGAAATGTCAGTTTTTCTAGAATAATCAAAAAATTTCTTAATTTTTTTTGCACATTTTCATCTTTTCAAATGTCCAGGTTTTTTTCTAAAAACAATCCGTTTTTAGGCAAAAATTTACTAATTTTATCCATTGTAACATATTCCTTGATTAATTAAAAATTTTACATTTATTTCTGTGTAATAAAGCCCAGAGGAAGAAGCAGTATTACTTGATGTGCTCAAACATTTTTGCACAATCCCACCACAGATTTCTCTCCTGCACACACAGCAGCAGGGGTAATGGCAGTATCAGACATACTTCAGTCGCTGCAGATAAGAGAAGTTGTGAAACGAACTGTGCAAATCTTTCCACTTCAGCTCCGACTCAGTCTCATATCAAAGGTGCGGAGCGATAACGGCCCTCTCCGGCTCATACACACGGTTTCAGATAGACTCGCTGCCTCTGTTGGTGGTCTCCCCCCTTCTCTCTTAGATTAGCTCACTGACTGACTGGTATGTATGTCTCAATTCCCAGACGTCAGACTCAGTTAATGAAGTTAGGCCAAACATGTTGCAGCAACAGTTCCTGCATTCAACCTGCGTTATTCAGGGTACCTACGGGTTTCAGCAAGTCAAATTTAAGACTTTTAAATACCTTTTTCATGCCACCCTGAATTAAAGTTAAGACTAAAAAACTTAATATAGGGGATGGTTGAGGGATTTTGCTGCATTACAATCAAATTAATGAAGAACAGTTAAATTTCTGGGAACCGTTTTCGGTTCCTGGCAAGCTTTGTGCTTCTCTCACTGAAATGAAAAGTATGAAAAGTTTTGACCCCATATTTAAAAGGTTTGTTGTGCCTAACCTCATCTGGTTTGACAACAGAAATGAGCCAAATCAAATGAATGTTGTCCAGCTAACTGCCAATAAATCTGAATTTAACACATTCTAGCTTTTTTGGCTAGCTAGCAAAGAGCAAGAATATATTAGCAGCTAGTTAGTTCCCAGTAGTCTTGACCTACGGCGACCAAGAAGAGTCAACAATATGCAAAAGCTACAATACAACAACAAATGGAAGTTATGCTAGAAAGGAAGCAATGATTAACTTGCTAGCATAGAAACGGCTTAGCATGGCTTCCATCGTAGCTTTTATCATTGTGGCATGGCTTTTCGTCTTTGCATTGTGGAGTTTCTTGTTGCGTTGTGGCTTTTGGTTGGTGCTTTGTGGATTCTGCATTTGCTTTTGTATCACAGAACAAAGATGAAGATGTCTACGTGTGGCTCAAACTTTTGTCTGACAAAAATCCCACAAAATAAATAAACTACACATATTAGATGTACAAGTTTGATTCTTTTTAAGGATGCACGAACATCCTTTTATTTCTATTTCTGGATGCGTCTTCTAGGTATAAGTAGCTATAATAATGAAAAAACCTTTTGTGCAAAGTTCTGTATTATAAGCTGAACTCAAGTCTCTAAGTTTGTGTTAATTTGAAGCTTTGACACAAAAAACACAAAGCAGAAAATCTCCAGGTCTGATATAGATCATAATCTCTCCATCTACTGATAAAATAACTGCTCCTATCCAAACAGGATGCAATAACTTCTGCTTCTTATGCACCTTGAGCGTAGAGAGTGTAGTGCATGCATCTGCAGGTGTGCCGTAACCGCGCACATATACGTGTGTGTGTGTGTGTGTGTGAGACATTCTCTCCTGGTGCTGGAGCAGAACAAACATGGATTAGAGCCACACCACCATGCAGGTACCAACAACTCCCCGTTCATCGACACTCAGTCAAACTGCAAACAGTCCTGCTCCGAGCGCCCAGCTGCTGCGGCTTACATGATGTCAGGGCCATTAAAGTTGTGTAGCCGCCAGATGAAAGGCCTGTCATTTACACAGAGCTCGCTATTAGGAGGCTCATAATCACTCACGGACAGACAGGTTCGCTCCCCCGGGCATGGAGGCATCAAAGGCCTCCAACCGTGATGGCCGAGGGGAGACTTTAGGTTTTGTTTCTACTCTTATATTGATAATTACCTCGTTGGTCCTTGTTTTCCCCTTTTGTCCATTCATAAACTTTACTGTGTGATAAATATTGTGCTGCAGGCAGAGAGGCCGTCGTCAGCAGGAAAGATTAATGAGTTTATTGAAAGCCTCTACGCTCATGAGTTTATCCACTCCCATTGGTGCAAATCACCAAACATACACAGGTTTTCCATCTCCAGTTTACACACAATGTGTTTCCACTGACCACATAACTGCAATTTGACATTTTGAAAATAAATTTGCTTGATGGAAATATGACAATTTTGAAAAAACAAGTTTTTGTGGTTATTTCACATCCCAGGAGTCACATGCTCAACAACAGGATGTTACTACTGACGAAAACGACAAAGAAGAAAACGACAGGAAGTGATAGATAGGAGGCATAAATTTGTAGAAAATTACAAAAATTCAAACTTTTAGCTTAAAATATTAAATTAATCCTACAAAAATGTTTTTTCTTGATATTTTATATCAACAGGAAAATCCCACTGAGATTAGAAAATCTCTTGTGCAAGAAAATCCTGACCGAGACTGCCAAAAACTTTACACAACATTCACAGCAAAAACATAAAAAGTTAATCAAAACCATCAATTACATATTAGTTAAAATATTCCTCAGTTGAAACAGATTATTGCTTTTCAAAATCAGAACAACCTTAAAAACATTTAGTGAAAACAGCACCTTTTAATTCATACATTATTTCACTTATAACATGGGAAAAATAAGTTATAAGTGAAATAATCTACCAATAGAACTATTACTATTTAATCAATATTAAGGAATTATTTACTTAATACAATCTCCTACGTCTTTCTGAAAAGTTACTTGTAAGTTAGTTTTGTATTATTTCAAGTGAACTAAGATATTTGTACTAAAAACTGGTCCAAAAATACTTGGTAAGATTTTGTGCTTTTGTGGTGCAACTGTTAGTATTAACTTTTAGCCTGCACCAAAACAAAATAATTTACATGTATCCCATTTCTGCTCATATTTTCCACCATTTTTAAAGGATCATTTGACCAAAACAACATGGCTGTCGTTTTTCTGGCTCCACTGCCTGTTTGTTTGGAAACTAAAATCTGCTTCTCTGTATGTGGATAATTTATAGCGCTTCATTCGGCGGTTGTATACTGAGCTCACACACTTGAACGGATTCAATTTGTCACCCATGAACGGGTCTGGTGAGGTGGATGAAGAACTGTTTGGTCCTTTCCAGGTCACAAACTAAAAGGGCCAGGGTGTCGGATAAAGAACCAGCTCTGCAGGAAACCCAACACTTGGCCTCATAAATACACTCAATCACACAAACACACACTCAAACTGGAACCATCCAAGATATGTAAACTGGACTTATTTACCACTGTAGCCAACTCATTTTAGAACTCTGGCTCACAAACAGAGTTGGGCAATAATTAATTATTTTAATTTTTGGTTTTTGAAAATTAAATATTTGGAAAATATCTGGATTTTTTTTCAGCAATAAACTCACTGAATTTTCATAGATCAGATAAAACCAATATATGTCGCAATAGACACATGACTAATATCAACAGATAATACATTGATAGAATAGTCAACATAAAATCTATTGATCACTGATTTCCATCCTGAACCACACAGCATTCTGGGAAATATAGGCAGAGGAAAGATTTTAGCTGTCAAGCCCCTCACAGTGGCATCGACTAACTCACTGAGTCTTTGGTTGCCTAGCAACGACCTGTGGGTACGAAGCAGTTCCAAGTTTCCCCCAACGTTGGTTCCCTAGCAACAACTTGTAGCGTAACTTGCGCAGCAGCAGTTTCAAGTTTCACCTCATAACTTCTTAAAAGTAAAAAAAAACAAAACGTTGTGGAGTAAAAACTGAATAAAACAGGGACGATCATGTAAGCAGCTTGACAATATTTCAGATATTTAAAAAAAAAATAAAAATCAATAATTACCAAAATTGACTGATATGAAACACTGGGGAAGACATGCAGGCCGGGAATCGAACCTGCGACAGCAGCGTCGAGGACTAAGGCCTCCATATGTGGATTGTACTTAACCCCCGCACCACCACGGCACTTTTATCACGACACGTTTTTCAGCCATATTGTCCAGATCTAGGTGGGAGTAATGGCAGCACGGCCAGGGCGGCCATCTTGTTTGATAGCCGCTCTGTTTTACAGCTTCTAATTATTTGTACGTTGAATCCGAGTCAACTCTACCACAAAATACAAGGCAAATAGTTATTTATTCATTTTCTTACTAAAATAAAGTCAGAATATTAAAGGAATACAGTTGTAAGAATATAATAAAGTTATGACAATAACGTCAAAATAACAAGAATAAAGCCATAATATTAGAAAGAAGTAATAATTTTATGAGAACTCCAAAAAACATTGCATTATCTGAAGAGTTTTTCTTATGAAAACCACTTTTTCTCGTAATTTTCAGACATTCGTCTGGAAAAATTGTGACTTTATTCTGCTATTATTATGATTATAGTCTCATAATTAAACAAAAATCCTCAGTCTGGTCCTTATACTCAGTCGTACAACTCACAGAAGGGATGGTTGAAATAACAGATACTTTTAGAAAATACCTCCTGCCATTTGTAATTAATTTTTTTAAGAAAAGAAAGTGAGAAGTTTTTTAAAAAAAAAATCAGAAATTGGGCCAGGTATGGGAAAAGATAAAAAGTTATATTTCATTTCTGAGCCATTATCACATATTTCTCTAAGCAAATGTTTAGACAAAACACAGAAAACTGCCAGATGCAACTAAATTATTTTATTTCTATTCCTCAGAATAGACGCCTCTGTAAAACACTGTAAAAACTATTTTGTTTTCCATTGCTGGTGACAATGATGCTGAAGTTGGTATTAAAACATTCTACATTTATTAAGGAATCTGGACTCATTTGACCAATTTTACTTAAAAATCTTTTACATATAGACTCTTCAGTCATCAATTTAATTTTTCAAAACATAATTTTAGAGTGATTATCCTTTATACTATTGACTGGACCAGTAGGGAAAGCACAACTACAAAGCTGGAATGAATTATATTATATGAAATAGATGCTTTAAAATAAGCGTTTTATTGTGAAAACCTGTAAAAAGGTGACTCCAAAATGATGTTAAACTCCATCTTTCTGTCCCTCAACATGAATTAATATCAGATCGATATTATCTTAGATACATAAATGCAGAATTGGCATGTTGTTGTATTGAATTTGTGTGTTTTGTTGGCAGATTGAGGGCTTACTTATGCCATGACATCCATCTGCAGTACCTACATTAGTCCACAAGATGGAGACGCACACTATCTGGAAATAATCCACTGCACAATCCATCCTCTTCGGATACATTTCCCCACTTTTCTGATTTGAAAGCTTAGTTTTATTTATTTATTTCACTAATATCCATTTGGTATTGATCCAGCCATCCAATAAAAGATCCAATCCATTAATTTTCTATTTCCTTAAGAGGCAGGACATCCATTCCGGCCAAAGTCTCCGTCTTTCCAGTTGGACAAATATTTGACATGATACAACAAGACACCAACATAGGAGCTGCATATTAAAAGCGGGAGCTGGCGGCTGGGGAAGCAGGTGATTTCTTTAGAGAGGAAGGAGGTGAGCGGCTGGATTGAGAGGGAAACCCTGTGCTGTAAGCCAATTACTATTATTAGGGATTCTTGGTATTACAGAATGAAAGCCACTAAGCATGGAAATATTGAACAAGAGGCTCAGCTACTGCATAGTTAAACAAGCTGGGTACGCTAAAACAGTTCAGTACAGCAAAAAAGGGAAGGAAATGATTGTCATCTATGTGGAGGAAATTATTTACATCTGCAGCACAAACAGTCTGAATGACTACCATTGTTTTCACAAATTGTTTTCCAGTAAAGCCAGTATATTGGCTTCTACTTGTTTATGTCAAGCTAATTTCTCTGTGAAAGTAAAACACAGACTAGCTGGGGCTCAAACACATACAGGCATATTTATAAACATTGGAAATTGCTAGCTTATGTTGCATTGCAGTTACCTTGGAAATATGGACTTAGAGCTGAACTTTAGGCTGAAACAACTTATGACATTCTGTTTAAAATGGCGTCGTAACTTAAACTGCAGCAGAGAAAGTATACAAAGTCTAGACGATTAACTTTTTTATTGGAAAGGTTTTCTACATGATGGGCATTTTCTCCATGGTAACCAATAATTAGACACACACATACTTTCTCCATAATGCAACACTTATTTGCATCCTACAAATCTTACTTGTAGGATGCAAGAGTTAAAGTTGATGTTCTTACCTTGTAGGAAGTGTTCTTTGCGAAACTACCATTAATGGCAGCTGTCCATCGCCATTTTCTTTCTTTATAAAAAAGTTCAGATAAAATGGACATTTTGGTTTGCATCCATACCTGTTTGCGCAGTACCCTACGCCATTTTTTAGAATGAAATCAACTAAATAAATCAACTAGAATATGAATAAACGCACATAAAGGTTGTTTTAACGTCCATCATGGCGGAGTGGGCCGCTTTCGTCACGTACAGAGACGCTGATGTCTGATTGGCTGTTTCAAACAGCGAGGAAAAACCCGAGTTAGCTAAAAATCCGAGGTCAAGATTTTCCTGAAAGTGTATACATAACTTCAACAACACAATTAGATCTTAGCACTTTATTCACCACACACCCGGGGTGAGCAACTCCGGCTTCATTTTGGTCTGAAATGTCGCTAAACGGTCCGCGACAGAGCGTTAGCCGGTGGGCAATGCTAACGTCCTGTCTTTAGGTCTGCGGCAGCTACTTTGTAAACTTATTAGATATTTCAGACCAAATTAGAGCTATAAAGGCTGCAGTTTCTCACCTAGTTTGTAATAAATAAAAGGTAACAATTAATTGTAGTTATTTTGACACCTACCAGTGAAAATGACCCCCGAGTCTACCAAACTTGGAGGAAGTTACTGTTTGAAGCAGCCAATCAGACGTCAGGATCTCCCCTAATCCCGCCCACAACTTTAAGTTGACTGTTTAATTCATGATGGGCTTCAGCACATAAATTCTTAAAACATGAAATTATTCTATCTAGTTTTTCAAATGAAATGAAAACATTTAATTAAGGCACATATACTTACCAATTTTAGGTTTAAAAAATAAGCTATTTTGTACAACAGCTGTACAAACTGCTAAATTTTATACTTAATTTTACATTTTAATCAAACCTCATGTCTGAAGACTTTTAATCTCAAAAGTACTCCTACAAAATCCACGTGTCTGGGTCTTGCAGGGTTTTATCAGTTTTTCTTGATAATCTGCCACTTAACAAAATCTCTGAAATGGAATATAATCTGGATTTGTTTGGTAAATTGGTGTTTCTTTCAGGTCAGCAAAGAAATAAAAAAAACTCCAACAATCGTTCTCATAAAAATGTATTTATTTAGTAAATAATATTTTAGCTCTAATGAATACAGACAGGAGGGACAGAATAATTTCTCAGTGGACAGAAGTAATAACTCAGGACACGGCGCTGCACAGAACTGATGGCTTTGACATTTTCATTCTGATCCTAATGATTCAATTAAGGAAACCTTCATTTGATTCAACTTTTAAAATGCATTTAGCTTGTTTTGGGCCATAAAGTTCAAACTTGGTTTGATTCTATTACACAAATATCTAAATTCAATCAAAGATAACGGAGGGGAAAAGTCAGCGGCTGATAAAAGGAAGCATAATTTATTTCTGATGGATGATGAAATACTGAAGAACAATCTGAGTAATCTCCTGTTTTCAAAACATTTTAAGGTCACCATGAATACAATTTAAGACCTATGTCTCCAGATAAATGTACCAAATGGCAAATAATTTGCACTTAGCCTTGATAGAGATCTAACTAGCTAGTGACAAATAGCTGCTAACATAGCTGCTAACATAGCTAACTACCGTAGCTACTAGTTAGCAGTAGCCTCAACAGTATCGAGTCACTGAACAACTCAAACTTTTGCTTGACAAAAAAAAAATCTTACGAGAAAAAATCCCCTAGAATATACGAAATTAAATAGTTCTGTTAACAAAATTCAAGAGGTGTGATTAATATATCAAAGGCCAACTTTTAAAAAATTAATTTAAGACATTTTAATACAACAGAGTATTAAGGCCATACAAAAAATAATAAATTAGAATTAATGAGGATAAAGCCATTACAAAAATAAAATCAAAATAATACAATAATATGAGCATAAAGTTGTAATAATGAGGATAAAGTCAATATTACCAAAAGTTATACAAATCACTTTATTGTTGTATTTTTATCATCTTACTTTAATTTGATGGATTATACTAAGAAAAATTAAAAAATGAAACATTTAAGAGAATAAAGTCATAATATTACCAGAATAAAGTCAGAAATCTGACTTTGTTCTCATTCGAGTTTATGACTTAATTCTCGTAATCTTTGTCTTAGCATGACCCCAATACTCCATTCTATTTAAAAGCCTTAATTTAGATAAATTTAAGACTTTAAGTATGTGTGGACACCTGGCAATATTTATTTTTAGCTTTTTTTGGCCAGCAGCTCTACTCACTCCGACCACAAGGGGGCAATAGATCTGCAGTTTCTGCCCTCCTCATCCTCCATCTGCAAACTTCACGCAGAAAAAGGTACAGCAGCGACACCAATGCAGAAATAAGACAAACATCTAAACCTGGAAATGGTTCTATAGTCCTGATGGATTTCTGAGATGGAGACATTTTGAAGCAAATCTCTGGATTTTGTTTTCCACACAGCCAAAAACAAAAGAGCTGGATTTCTGATTAAGAAAAGCAACGATCCCTGATCTCTTTCATCATTCAGATGCAAATATTGTGATAAAAAAGGAACCCACCATTTAAACAGAAGTGTTTAACAAGAAATGAGAAACAGGAAACGACCGTCTGTCAGATAAAAGATGCTTTTGAGTTGCATGATGGGAACTATAGTATAAACACTTCAAACATTAAACCGAGCCATCAAATGTTTTTAAACTGTCCAGATGTCAAATCAATAAAGTAAAACTAAAAAGTCAACCTTTCTGCCGGTTTCACCAACTCACATTTAAGACATTTTAAGACCTCTGTAAATTAAATTTAAGACATAAAATTACAAATTTTATATGAGAGTGCCACGCTTTATTTATTTTTACTCAGAATGAACATTAGCATCGTACGGGCCAACAGAAACGAGAAAGTGGAGAAAACAAACGACATCTGATCAACTGTCAGAAAATTCTCACAAGGACAATAAAATTTAAGACCTGTGTTTAACGGCAAACTTTCAAAAAATTCACAAATTTAAGACTAACATTTTTGATAAATGAATTCCAGACTTTTTAAGGATGCGCTAAAAATGGCCTTTACACCTTTTTCCTTCCGCTAAACTTTCCATTAATGTGATTGGATTTATCATTTAGAGCAACTAGCTTCTTTAGCAACAATCTGAGGGCAGCTAATTGATGACAACATTTCTGTAATAAATGGTTTTTTTTAATCGTCTTTAGTAATATTTTAGTTTTCTGTGAAACAGTTTTAAATATCACTGGATTTAATTGCAACACTGTGGAGCATCTATATCTACCTTCAGGCAGGTAAGATTGTAAGAATGGCTCATGTTAACTACAATGCCCATGATGCAACTCAGTCAGCTGGTTCTACTACAAAAAGATTGGCTTCAAGTCCACTTTAAATGCTTTTTAATGTCACAAAAATACTTTCAGGAGACTTGATTCAACTGCTTTCCACAAAACACTCCAAGAAACTTGATAATTTTATTTAAACAGCATCAATGAATGAAGGTCCATCCTGGTAGATCAGCAACTATGAGGTCAGCTGGTTAAAAGAGCATTTTAGCAAATTATCATTTAATTATTCAAACCGGACATTCACCTTTAAACTTCATGAACCAATAATGTGATATATGCAAGAAAAACAAAATAAACTTTTTACAGCTATAATAAATACACCTTCCCATCATCAGTCGCACCTGTTTGTGTTTCTTACAGAAAATAAACAACAATATTCCAATAATTAGCAAATGGAAAATGATTCCTGTTCTTCCTGGGTGTGCTGAGGCTACTGGTGTCCAGTTTAAACCAGTTAGACGACTTGGTGGGAATTAGTAGCCTTCAGGAAGCCTCAACACTCACATTCACACACACAGAGGAAACGTATGTGGCGAAAAGAAAATAACAGCAAAAACGTGACGTGAATGATTTCTAAGAAGCTGTTAATGAATTTCTTTTAAAGCAATGAGAAGCAAGAAAATGTGATATTTTTGATATGTGGTTTGTGCAAACGCTCAGCTTTTCTTTCTGAAGGGATTTTCCTGAACATGAAAACATTCTTCTGTCTACTTTCACTGCAAAAACACTAAATATTACCAACTAATTTGGTTTAATTTCTAGTGCAAACATCTTAGTACACTTCATATGAGACAAAACTAACTTACAGGAGACTTCTTGGCAAAATATAGAAGTTTGTTTTGAGTCAATTCCTAAACATTGACGAAAAGTTTCACTTATGGGAAAAATGTTTTGCTATAAGTGAAATAATCTGCCAGTGGAACTAGAACTTGGTTGCTAGGAGACAGGCTGGGCTTGGCGGGGGTTGCTAGGTAACGGCGCAGTGCCGTCGAACCGATTCATATTTATTATTAATATTAAGGAATTATTGACTTAGCAAGCTCCAACATTTCGCTAAAAAGTTAATTGTAAATCAGTTTTGTCTTAATTCAAGTGCACTAATATTTGCACTAGAAACTAAACCAAACTTGGTAAGATTTTGTGTTTTTGCAGTGTTAAAGAGCATCAACACCGACTTCCAAAAGCTTCTCACCATTACGCATAAGGATAAATTATTACTCTGGGAAACGTTCAGGAACCTGGTTATGGGTTTTCCTGCCTTGCATCTTTAAAATAATCCCTGCGGTTTGTGTTTCTGTAACGCTGAGAGGCTTTTGGTCGCCAGGCTGATGGAGAAAAGGCATTTTTCACTTCAAAAACACAAAATCCTACAAAGTATTTTGGTCTAGTTTCCAGCGCAAATGTTACTAATTTACAAGCAACTTTTCAGCACAATATATGAGCTTGTTTTCAGTCAATAACTCTTAAATATTCATGAAAACTGCTAGTTATAAGTGAAACAACTGAAATAAACGAGACGTTTTTCCATGTTAAATGTCCGGTTCCACTGGAAGATTAGTTCCCTTATAACTTGTACTTTTTCATCCATATTAAGTCATTATGAGTTAAAAACGCTCCTATATCTTCCTGAAGAGCTACTTGTCATCTAGGTTTGTCTTATCTTACTAAGACATTTGTATTAGAAACCAGACCAAAAATAATTGGTGAGATTTTGTGTTTTTGCAGTGCAGGAAACAAGAACAAGGAAACAAGAGGCTCCAGCAGCTTTGATCTGCAGTTCCATCACTTGTATTAATTATATGGCTTTTTTAAACATCCAGCCTCATCCGAGGGACAAGAGGGCACAAAAATATAACTACAACTATAAGAGCTTCAATCAGGCACATAAATAAAGAGCTACAATCCAGTCTTGATCCGGTCGGTCTTTGGTACCACAGTAGTTTATGTTGCAGGTCCCGGCAGAACCTCTGGATGCTACAGAACTCGTTCCCATCTGTCCGGGAGTTTAAAGGTGCAGCAGTGGATCAGACAGATTCCTGGAAGCAGCGGGATCTTCAGCTGAGCTTCGAGCATTTCTCACCGCTAAAACAAAAGCTTACCAAGTATTTTTGTCTAGTTTCTACTCCAAATGTCTTCGTTCATTTGAATTAAGATAAAACTAACTTACAAGTAACTTTCAGCAAGAAGTAGGAGCTTGTTTTAAGTCAGTATTTCATTAATATCAATGAAAGAGTATATCTTCTGAAAAATGTCTCATTACAATTGAAATAATCTGCTTAAAATGGAGTGTTAAGGCCAAACTAAGAAAAATATAAAAATAAGATTTTGAAAATAAATTTGGACAAGAATAAAGTCAAAATAATACAACTTTATTCTCGTAATTTAATCTTCCCATAGTGTGGCTCTAATATCGTATCGTCCGATGGAACTAGTACTTTTACGTCAATCAATATTAAGGCATTATTTACTTTATAAAAACTCCTATATCTTGATGAAAAGTTTCTTGTAAATTAGTTTTGTCTTAATTCAAATGTACTAAGATGTTTGCAGCTGAAACTTGACCAAAAATACTTGGTAAGATTTTGTGTTTTTGCAGTGTTAGCAACATTTGTAGAAAAAAAAAGTCTGGATCAGAGTAAGTTTGTTAAGCTTTAAGTCTGTTTTCTGTTCAGAGGAAAGAAACCGATGCCTTTCTTGTTTTTTAAATGTGTTTTTCGGATCATCTCTCAGGAATCTGATATTTCCTGTTCATGCGCTGATCGTATCTTCCGACGGGAGACGGCAAAACCAGGCCGACCCGTTTCATTTCCTCTGATGCTCGTCTCATTCTTTCTAAGAATCGGTGAGCCGCAGGGACACAAAGACGCTACGGACCCAATCCTGGCTGGCTCCCACTGATTTTAAACTGGAGTGGGCTCGTAAAACGGTACCGGTGTGTGTGTTAGGGGTGGCGGCCGTGGGAGTCAACAGCGGCTGGCCTCGATGGGCGACAGAGTCAGGATGGTGCGGTCATTGGAGTAGAAGTTCTCTGTGTCGCTCCAAGACCTGGAAACAGCAGTGACTGAAGGTTAGGAGACAGGTGCAGTGCGTTGGTGTGTGCGTGTGTGTGTGTGTGTGTGTGTGTGTGGGAAACAGGAGAGCTGAGGTGTCAGTAGCTATAAAAACCAAAAATGATCCCAATCAATCAGGCTGGAGGAAGCAGAGAGGATGGGTGGATGGATGAGGGAGGAGTTAGTGAAGGGTGGATGAGTTAGTGGTGAGTTCCTGAAGTCTCTCCTCATTAGACCATCGGTCAGCTTTTACTTCAGAACGAACGTTTAGTACGAGAAGCATTAGCAACCATTAAAAATAAATGAATTGATAATTAAGCTTCTGCAGCAATTGGAAGTAATTACAAATGTAACTAATCGATTATTCTGACGATTAATCAGATACAAAATTGCTGAGTTTTTCATTCAAGCACTTCAATTCCTTTTTTAAAACAAACATTTCTTATAATGCAACAACAGAGCATTCTGTTAGTGTACGCTTGTTCGTTTATAGCAGGGCTGAAACGATTAATTGATTAATTAGATAAAATATTGGAACATTCTGCTGAGTTTTTCATGTAAGCAATTCAATTCCTTTTTTAAAATCAGAAAATAAACATTTTGTTGTGCTGTTTACTCTTGACCATTTGTAGTAGGGATAAAATGATTAATTGTGTTTAATCAAATATTGAAATAATTGTCACTGTTTGAACAACAGGAATCAATAACTAATGTATCAACTTTGAGGGGTGGAAAATTTTGTATCACCAAACGAAGGAAATGAGATTCAGAGTAAAAGTGGCCTGCAGAGCATGTTTTTTTTTATTATTAGTGGTACTTGTGTTAATATCTGATCTGCCTCTGAGCTGATCGCTGTGGAGCTGAGATGAGACTCGACTCACTCAATATATGAGTAATAAAAAGGAGAAGAAAGTCATGATTAATGAGCACCAGATCACTGCCTCCTGCACAACCAACAAGAACGCAACAAGGTTAATCTGAACGATAAGTCAACACCCAACTCGTCTTTTCCAGCAGCCATTGTACAGCGATAAAACCAGCTGACCAACCAGCTGCTGTGGTTGCTAGGTGACGGGGGCTGGGCTTCACTGGGTTTGCTCGGTAACAAATGACAGTTAAAAACTGGGAGGTTTTTGAAATGACTCATTTTCCAGACACCAAAAAACGTTAACTTATTGCCAAAAAAACAGCTGGGTGTTTCTTTTAAATGCTTGGGTTGATTTTAGAGGCAGTTGAAACTCAAGTGGAAGTATAAAGACAAACAAAATGTGAATTTTGCTCAATAGTTCCCCTTTAAGAGTCGGTGAGGGGAAGAACGAGGCCACCCAGGGTCTTTGACTTGGCCTGTGACTCAGATGGTGAATTAACCGGAGGCGCTCTCCTGCGCTACATCACTATCTCAGCTCGTCTGAAAGAGGGAGGAGGAAAACAAAAAACAAACATCTGAGCTCTGAAACCATCTCTAAGTTAAGACGACCCTCAAAACGCTTCAGGGAACATGAACCGAGAACAGAACAGGCCGATTTCTGACAAACTCACTGGGGACATTAGCAGCACATGAATAATTAATCTGAGATTAATGCAGACTTTAGACACAAAAGGACAAAAACACACAGAGGAGGAGAAGGAGAGTGACAGTGACATAAGCAGATCCAGGTAACATTGTATACAAAATACCACAGGCAGCCCCAATGCAACAAAATGGTTGGACTGTTCTTGTTTAGTACTTCCTGTAGGATGGGGGTAGTTTTTCCAACTCCGCTCGGCTGGAACACCAGGAATTATAAAACAAGCGCACCCTTTGCGTTGGCCTCTTCTCAGAAGCAGATATAAGGCTTCAGGATCCAATAAAAAACGGTCAGCAGAAACAGGAAGTAGCCAAAAAAAAAGAAAAACGCTCCAGAAGTAGAACTACACTTCCCAGAAGCCACATTCCTTCACTCTCCAATTTTCACCGAACTTTGGTTCTTAAAACAAAGTGAGCCAGCTATGACTCAGGTGATGCACCACTAATAAAGTTAATAAATAAATATTTCTGTTACATGGTTTGTTCAGCTGTGACACTAAGAATACTTTTCCGCTATGGCAGTATCCAAGCATTAAGGCCAAATTCACTCTAATTACCTTTTAAACAAACCATTACTAATCCTTTTTCTCAATCTGAAAAGAAAATTGTAGATGAATGAAGGTATTTGGTTTGCGTATTTGGATACTACAAAGACTTTTCCTCCATCTGCAGAGAGTTAGGAGAGACAAAGCAATGCAGAGGGATAAAACAACAGCAGATTCTATTTATTGACTTCATTGTTTCCATTATAGTAAAAAGCCAACCGCTGCAATATACATTACGTCCGCCGGTTTTTTCTTAAATCCTGTGGGAGGGAACAAATTGGTTGTGATTTGTCACTTGGAGGAAACCAATTGGCTGCTTCGTGCCAAGGTCAGAAAACAAATCAATCAACCCCACAGGAGGCAATTCATCTAAATTGAATCATCATTTAATGGGAAAATCTCAGCCTGAAGGTCTGTGTTTGTTTCAGAGAACTGATCCTGACAGCGACACCGCACAGCCGCAAGTAGGGAAACATGTTCACCTAAAAATACCGTCAATATACATCTGCTGTAACACACAGAGAGATGCACCAGTCACAAATTGAGGCCAATTTCAGGTCTGCAGGTTTTGTAGAGCTTTGGTTTTGTTTCGTTCTTTAAAAAACTGCATTCATAAAACTATTTTTACAATAGTACAATGTATTCCATGACGGTTGTTTAAACACCTGATAGTTGGTAGATTCGGTCTGATTGGGGACCAAAGTTGCAGCATTTGTTTTATTTTTAGCTGCTGTGGTTCTCTTTCACACTGGACTGAGTCTAAAACCCTTTGAGAAACCTGTTCCCCTCCTCGCCTGTGGGGGCGCTGCACCAAGACCACAGCACGGCCACTGGACTCTTTGGACAATGTGGAAAAGTGTTTGCATCCATCGTTATTTTAAGTTTTTCTCTCTCACAGCCGTAAGGAAGAGAGTATCAATAAAAATGACGAAAACTATTATCAATAATTAAGCTACAAACTGATCAAATTAGTCAAAGTTAAAATTCGTGGGCATTCTTTAATTTCCACTGCATATTCTTCCCTTTACAAATACACACATTAATTAAAAAAAAGAAAGGAAATTTGGCAACAAAAAACATGAATGCAACATCTTCATTACTGACCTAATCAATATCTGGAGTCCTGAGACATTTTGAGAAGCATCGACAGCTCAGCAGAAAGAGCTGGTCACGTCGTCTGATCAATGACCCCACAGAGTCGCTGGGATTCAGGTGGACACAATTATAGAAACTGCAAAGACCTGCAAACCGAGAGTTCAGCCTCCAAACTGTGAAGTAAAACCTCAACATTTTATAAAATCACCTGGATCTGCAGCGTTGATTAACTGAAAGCTTCCAAACTGCACTGAATGGACGTCATGCTACGTTACCATCACTCCTAAATATCCTCTGGGGACCCACAATGCATTGCTGCCCAGTGAAATAAAAACATTAATAAAAAAGGAGTCTACTTCCCACTGCTTTTTGTAGCTAAATATTTAATGTGTATAGTGTCAGTAAGCATTTAATATTTGGATACGTTATGATTATACCAGCCAGCCATTATCACTGCGATGAGGTTCCAGCTACAGATACAGCATTGGCCGAAACCGACCGGCTATTTCATGATGTAGTAATGTTGTCTGTTAAAGTGCATAACAAACTAAAGGATTTTCCCTAAAAAACCCGCTCCCCACCTGGACATCAAACGTTCATTTGAAGAAGAATCACAGAAGAACAGGAGACAATCAAGACAGACAACACAACAGATCACAGCACATGGCAGAGACAGACAAATAGCAAATACATTTGCAAAGGCGTCGGTTTTACAGACGAGACAGCCGAGAAGCTGCGTTTCCATTAATCGTGTAACTGCGCAAAGTGGAATTACGAAAATAAATTCGCTTAATGAGAGATACCAATATCAAAAAACTCAATAAAACTTTTATTATTTTTACTGTTTTTCAGATGCATCGAAATTTGTTTTTCTCAAAACTGGAAATATTTTTTTGTGTCATGCTGGTTTCAATTACAGGTAATAACTGACCTCCTTAGAAGAAATGAGCATAACTGTTTACATTATCGCCGCCATGATTTTTAATGATTTATTACGTGAACAAACCTATTCATGTGAGATCTTTACTACATTTTTACTTAAGAAATGCAATTGCAAAATTGCATTTTTTAGAAATAAGTGGAAGTTTTTCACACATTTTTATTGGATGTGCAAATGTGCAAAAATTTTGAAAAAATACAGTTTTATATTTGCAATGTTTCCGTTAAATAACAAATTCAATTAAAATCACATGTGAATGAGTTTGTTCATGTGATAAATCATTAATGAACACGCTGCACCGTCATCCTACTACTTCCTGTCACTGCCTCGTCCTTTCTGCCGGCAGTAAGACCCGGTTCATCAACTGACTTGTTCACTTGTCACCATAAAAAAACAAACTGCTAGATGATAAATTGTCCCAGAAGTTATTGAGACAAACGATAATAATGTTGTTTTACAGTAATGTAATGGCACAAGAACACATTCTCAAAGATAACAAACTTTAAAATCAAATTGACTGGAACTGGAGGAGATTTTAAATATCCAAAATAAATAATAAACAAAATAAATGAAAAAAAGGAATCATGAATTTTCTCAGCAAAACTGTTCTTCAAAAAAAGGGCCAGTTGAGACCAAAGTACCAGACCGGAAACTTTATCAAACAGTTTTTGGTAGAAAGAAAGAAAAGAAAAACAATAAATTATGCTAAATAAATCACTGAGTTAGCTTTAATTTATCGTGTGATTAAATGTTTTATTTTTTATTGCGACAGGCTTAAAAAGTGTTTCCACTGCAGTTTTGTGAAATAAATCTGAAAAAAGAGAAACACTTCATATTAGCACAAAAAAGGTTTTTTCTAAATTGACTCGTTTCTATTAATCAAATTTATTTTCGTAATTCCAATTAGTGCAGTTATACGATCAATGGAAACGCAGCTGCCGATGTGTGAAACGCAATAAATAAAAATATCGTACCAAATTCTCCCTGGTCACAGAACAACCATCGTACTCTGAAGCGTTAACCTCTAAATTTTTGGTTTCATTGCCTTTCCGACTCCAAACTCCGTTGGATGTGTGTTTAATCATGCCGTAACAGAAGAAGTCTGTAAGTGTTTGATCCACTCATCTTCAGCCTCCAACTCTTTCCTAAAACCAGCCGTTAAAAACCATCGACACTCTGCTTCCACACAGCTCGGCAGGATCACGGGCTAAAACACTCGGAGCTGCTGCCCAAATCAAAAGACGGTTCATCGGGATTCATAATTGTTTCTCGCCGACGCTGCAGTCCTCCCCACCTGTTGCTGCGGCTGGATGTGTGGCAATTGTTGACGCCGGCCTTGCATTGTCCCGTCATTTGTTCCAGGAGGCGGGCCAGGCGGGAACAGCCGCTTTGCCCATGTTGGTAGCAGCACAGGGACTCCACACAGCTGAGGGCCTGCGCCTGGGGGGCGGATAGAGACTGGAGGAGAGCAGAGATGGTGAGAGCAGAAACAGATGTGTGAAAAACAGGAAGCATGGGTTAGTGAAACATCATGAGCAGAAGGAAGAGAACAAGACAGCAGGAGAGATTGGTGGATAAAAACGAGAAGAAAAAAAACAAGTTAGATCAAATAGATTCAGTTGAACTGTTTCTGTGTTGCTGTTCAATAAGAGCGACGGGAAGATGATGCTGCATGCTGTCTGGGTGACGATGAATTACAGGGAAAACACACAACATGCAACAACAAAACAAACAGGAATGTACAAACTGTTACACCGAAAACAACAGAATCCTAAATAAAATCCTGAACGTATCAGGTAGTATGAGGGCCACGGAAAGAAAATATAAAAATAAAATAATGAGAAAAGGTCGCATGAGAATAAAATGGAAAGAATACGAGAATAAAGTTGTAGTATTTAATATAATATTGGAGGAGAGAGGTTGATTTTTACTGTTTCTTATCCAATACAGGAGCATCTCAATTAAGGTCATTATTTGCATAAAAGTAAATTTATTTTAATAAAGGGAAACTCATATTTATTTATTCCACAGGGTGATACTTTTCAACTTTGATTATTGATTCCAGATAATGAAAAACTCAAAATTAATTCCTCAGTAATTGTGAATATTACAATAAAATTACTTCCATCAGACATTACATAATGGTCACCTTTGCAAGTAGGTTAAGACTCATCTTTTGTTGGAAAGTTTGATGAAAGAAAAAACAAGCAGGAGCCTCAAAACAAAGTCCAGTAAGTACCAATACCTGGTTCAATGACAATGGTTCCTTTACTGGCCTGAACCCAATAAAGAATATGTGGGGATTATTGTTGAGAGGAAGATGAGAAACATCAGAGCCAACAGTGCAGACGAGCTGACAGGCAGTTTTAAATCAACCAGGTCGTTCTCAACACGTCAGCAGGAAACAAAGGCTGATTACCTCCAAGAAAAGCTGCAGAGATGCAGCAATTTATGTAAAAAGAAACCTGAGGTATTCAGTGCATACAACACATAATTCATGGACAGTTTTCAGAAGTCCTTCATTTCTGTTTAAAAAAAATAAATAAAAAAATCCTGTTTTTCACCTTGCAGAAGAGTTTATAAGATAAAATACAACATTTTATGTTTTTAAATCTGTCTTACACCTGACTGGTCCAAGAAATTTACAAGAAAATGTCTAAAAAGTGTCACTAAGTTTTTTCACATATACGTGTGCGTGTAATCTAGAAGTCGAGGTTCATGGAAGTTTCACTGACTCAAATTTAAGACTTTTTAAGACCAACATGAATAATATTTAAGGCAACTAAAAAAAGAAATGCAGGGAACCAAAATTGTGAAATTTCTGAGGTCTTTTTGTGGCTCTTAGCAGCAGCTTTGTGTTTCTCATACGGCATATTGCTCTCTAGCTAACTAGCTAGTAAATTAGCTAGCTACTTCCAGGAGCTAACTAGCCTGCTAACTTCAGCTTGCTAGTTAACGCTCTAGTTAGATAGCTAGAGTGTTAACTAGGTAACTTGTTAACTCTGTAGTTAGCTACAGAGTTAATTGGACTTAACTCTAACTAGCTGGTCAGCTACCTACAGAATTAACTAGCTAGCTAACTTCAGCTAGCTGGTTAACTCTTTAGCTAGAGAGTCATATGCTAGCTGTTAAAGACTTGCTTGTTTGCTTGCTAGCTAGAAAGCATCAGTTTGTTACTGGTCACCTAAACCACCTTGAGTCATTAGAGAACGCAGCGAGTGAAGACGTCTGTGCACGACTCAAACTTTTACCTAACAGAAAAATCCTGAGAGACAAAAACTACAGAGAGTACATGAGATTAAATAATGCTGTCACAACAAAATATTAGACCTGTAATTAATGTATTTTAAGACATTTTAAAGCCCTAATTCTAAATAATTTAAGACTTTTAAAGGATGCGTGTAAGCCCTGGGAATTTTACTATTGAAATAAATAAACTTTTCATTGACAAGTGCACTTTTAAGCAGTGGATTGTAGTGGAAGGACTAAAACTAAAAGTTTATGTCAGCTTTTATATTTGTGATGGATTGCTCCACATGGTTTAAAATGAATTTACGATGAAATAAGGCCTTCTGATCTGATTAACAAGCAACAGCCCTTTGCCTTTACTGGATGGGACTCCATGTTTTGTATGAAATAGATTTTGTTGCTGATCAGATTTATCTGAGAGCTAGTGATGCATGGGTAAACAAAGCTGGCCAGAAACATCTGGGATCAGATCGTTCCTCTGATCTGAGTCAGCACCCCGGAGACGGCGGGTGATGTAGACGAGGCAAAGCCAGGATTAGAGAAACGGAAAAAGGAGCGGAGTCAGGTTACACTCTTTGGTTGTTCACAACAGAATGAAACTGGGGAGCATTGGGGTTTAGTAATTCATTGTGGAAATTAATTGCAGGAGGACAAAGAGGCATAAATGTTGTCTTAATTATCCAAGTCCAACTGACAGTAAATTCATAAATAACTAAAAACTGAATTTTAAATTTTAAGATGATCGAGGATATTTGAGAGAGTTTTATTTAATCTCTTTGAGGCGTATTTGCTAAAGGTGCAAGCCACTGTTCTCTGATGTTTTGCTGCACCAGAAATATGAGACGCTGGCCTCAAGCCAGACTTTTGCTTCTTGGCTGCAGACAGCAAAACACAAACAAATCAAACTCCACATAATTTATTCTCAAACTAAAGTGCTCTTAGGAGGAACTGCAAGTAGCACATTCCTCTGGTTAGGGTTCTCTCACTCGATGGGCATAAAGCAAAACCAATCCATACACGTTAAGCACTAGAGTTTTTTTGTTTTAAATGTTTCAGTAAAAATCCAGCGCTGCAGGTCGACAGGCGACTGTTAGATTGTGTTCGCAGTAAAACCAAACCAATGGGATTAAAAGAGAAAACAGACTGAGGGGTGAAGCACGAGTATTTTCAGGGAAACGTGAAACTGCTGCTGCACACGTTACAGAGCAGGGTGTTGCTAGGCAACCAAAGAGTAGGTGAGTTGCTAGGTAACCAAAGAGTGGGTGAGTTGTTAGGCAACCAAAGAGTGGGTGAATTAGTCGACTCCAGCAGCCTTGGTTAGCTAGCCATGAGAGGTTGAGCGGCGAAAGCCTTTCCTCCTCCTACAAATGTCATTTAGAAGAAGTTTCTTTTGTGTTTCGTAGTTCATGATTTCACACACTGCTGGTTCACTATTGGTCAGAGCGATTTGCATTTTCTCCAAAACATTTGTTATTGCTTGACTTTTGCAAATGCATTTGCTCGGCTCTTTGAAACAACAAACCAAACTACATTTAAAAGTCAGTTTCATATTTTAACTTATTAAAAGTCAATCCTACAGTTTGATTCTGTCTGTAAAGTTTATCTGACTATTGGAAGGAGGGTCAGAGTCTGAGGCACAGTTTACCTGGGTACTATGCAGTCCCTTTCAGATGTTGGGATGTTTTTCTTGCAATTGTTTTGGTGTAAAAATGGCTGATTTTGTTTTTTCAGAAAGTTGTGGTACATTTTTTTCAAGCTTCATATTTGCCATAAAATGGTTGCATAACTTTTCCTTTCCTTGTCTTTTTCTCATCAGGTTATCAGGTTATAATCCCTCCTTACCTGAGCTGACCCTGCATCACCGTCCTGCTGCTGGCCTCGGGTCTAATGTCTCCTCCCTGACTTTCTGCTCTTTCTATTGTAACAATAAAAATTTACTTTCAATATATGGAAAGCAACAGTGAGCACAACGTCTGTACAGAAATTACATTAGTATTCTTGTTAACAAGCTTAATATGAGATAGTACTGGAGAGTAACTAGTCACAATTTAGCTAAGATTATCTCAACTTACGCCTTTTGTTTGGAAGAATACTGCAAACTTTTCTGTCGTTTGGCTCTGGCTGCTTGCTGTTTCAGCTTTCAAGAGACATCATGAAACACAAAATTAAATTATAAGGGCGCTAAGCGGATTGGTCAGAAAACATTAAGGTCAGATTTATGGAAACGTTGAGATAACTGGTGAAAATTACAAGTCTGTGCAAAATTAGCCAAATATTTGTTACAATCACAACTTCCTGGAGGTAGCGGCAGATATTTATTGTATCATTTATTATTTATCGTGATGCATTTCTTCGTAATAAGAATTCTGATTTATTCCTGTACCGATAAATTCCAATGAATGATGTTTAAAATCCCCCAAAACTGTCAGGATTATTAGTTTTACCTCTATTTAATGAAAGTAACAATAAATATCAATAAATTTGACAATATCACTAAATGTAGTTACTGTGTGAAATAAATCACACTTCACATAT
The DNA here is from genome assembly GCA_903066815.1 of Brachyrhaphis roseni. Lineage (NCBI taxonomy): Eukaryota > Metazoa > Chordata > Actinopteri > Cyprinodontiformes > Poeciliidae > Brachyrhaphis > Brachyrhaphis roseni. Next base: position 44,324 of record CAEFZY010037494.1, read on the forward strand.
GGTGTGTTTTTAAGTATTCATGTTTGTTGGGCTGTGATTGGTGTGTCATGTAGTCGCAGCCATACAGTCACCTAAAAAAGAAATAAAGATAGTTTGTATAGTCACTTTAATCAACATCACAAAGGCACCATAAAATATTGTGATAAAACTTTAAGTTCATATCGACCACCTTAAATGTAGGGATAATAGAAATATCGTGATTATGATTATTTATCGCAATAAATCCCAATCATGTTCACCTCGCCCAATCTTAAACTATAAAAAAATTAAATATAAATATATATATTAAAAATACTTAAAAAATAGACAAGACCCCCCTACGGTGGAGCGGTGGCTGGGCATTGTAGAAGAGATCTCCGTAATGGAAAAAATCACATATAGACTAAGATTGCAAGAGGACAAGTTTGTTGTTAAATGGGAAAAATGGAGCGACTACAGACGCAAGGAGAATGCCATTCTTGTATCCAGTTAAATATGGACACGGCTGTCCAACATTGTATATGAAGTTGAATGTATTGATGCCTCTCCACTGTATGTGTTCAGAAATGTTCAATAAAAAATAAGTATA
>CAEFZY010037499.1:0-15252 GCA_903066815.1 Brachyrhaphis roseni
CTGAGCTGAATTCATTGGGATGTTTAATAAAATTCATTATCAGATCAGAAATTTTGTTCCTGCAGTTTGAAACAAGAATTTAAATTATTAAAGTAAAATAAGTATTTATTTTAACTTGATATTGTGAGTAAAATAATAGAGAAATGTGGCTCTTTAACTCGGTCAGAGCAGTTTTTTTTCTTGCATATTGTGAAATAATTATTTAGTTTAAATTGCAGCTTTAGGTTAAAACTCACAATTCAAGATTAATGAAGTTAAAAAACAATGTTTAGACAACTTGTCTCTTGTTGTTAAATCAACTTCATGAACTTTAATTTCTGAGTTGAAACCAAAATAATTTTCTTGTTGACTTAACTTGCATTTTCCAGGCAGCAGGTGGACTTTCATTTTCATGTTAAATCACCTTCACATGTTTTACAGTGCAACAAGTCTAGTTGTAAATCTCAAACGGGGGAATCTCACGGAGTTGGCTCGTGTTATTTTTTTTTAGTATCTGCAAAGTGTTCCCTAAAACCACGTCTTGCGTCAACGTTTCATGTTTCTGTCATAGCGAGCTGAGCGCTCGTCCTAAAGGGAGTTTGAATCACTTCAAAGAAACGGATCCTATTCATGATGGATATTTACCCTGCCAACTGAAGAAAGCCTCAGCCGTCCCCTGATGCGCTCTGGTTCATGGATTTGTAATTTTAAAAATTGTGAAAGTCGGCAGTCGCATGTTTCCCCTGAAACCACCTGCTAACTTCTGACAAGAACGGGAAATTGAACGACCTTTTCCTTTTTTTTATTCCCTCGCTGCTCTCCTTTTTATTTTCTGTAAAACCTTCGTCTCTCATCCACTGTCTGTGGTGTGTTTGTCATTCAGTCTTGTTGGGTTATGAAGCAGGCCTTCGATATAAAACCATTTCCCATCAGATGAGTCACAACCACGGAGGACATTTCAAGGTCAAACTTTCAGGTTCTCAGTCTTCCTCCTGAATTCTCCTTTGTCTGTAATTGTTTGAATTTCAGGGTGACAGTTTCTCCTGATAACAGAGATTATCCCTGCAGCATCAGAAAATCTCTCGCCTTTTACGCTGCTGCACAAAAAACTCACCGTCATTAACTTTTCATTTCCCTTATCCTGACTGTCAGTTGTTTGACTTCAGTTAAACCAAACTGTGATATCGACTGAATTTTCTGTTACTCTAAATCTCAAAAATAATTCTCATTTTATGAAATCACTATCATGTCACCCTTTATATGAGAACTTCTGAAGCAAATATAATTTTTTAATAATGAGGTAGATATACGTTGCAGCTACGCTTTTGTGGTTTTTCTGAAAAACAAATCTGTAAAGGGAAAAAATAATAAAATATATCCCTAGATATACCTTTTATATCTAGGGATGCACCAATACAAACATTTCAATATCCGATATTAATATTTCTATAATGTCCAATCACCAATATTTACAGATGTTATATATATTTCTTTACTATTTTGTCTCCTTTGGGTAAAAATGATTACCAGGAACAGTCGGCAACAAGATGGAAATAAATGTCAGGTCTTAATATCGGCCCAGTTTTATTACTGATACTGATGTGTTAAGAAATGACGAATATCGGCCGATACGATGTTACAATTAGGCAAACACAATATAATAATTGTATCTGTGCTTTTTACTATTATTATTCCATCAAATAAATGGGCTTTTTGAGGCCTAAACTACACAAAAACTCACAAATCTTTCCACACGTGTCAATCATGTGGGAAATTACTTATTTTAAGGATTTTGCAAAAGTTGCAGTAGAAATAGCTCAACGGCACCCCCAGCAACTTTCAAAACCAACGACTCATTCAGCTTACATTACTCTATGGTCATAATTCCCAAGAGACAAAAGTCTGCTGCGTCCGTCTTCTGCAGCAAATAAGTCGTCCATTTTGTAATGGCGACAAAAAAAACGTGCTTTTCTTTTTCTTTGTATTGTTTCTTTCTGTATTTGTACCTGCTTCAATCATTACACCTTAGTGTGATTAATAATTAACATAACTAACAGTTACAGGTAATTACTTTGATTGCCGTTAAATAAATCCTAATTGGAAACATATTAAGAATGTGATTGCTTCTTTAAATATGTGATGCAGCTGTTCAGTGGGATAAGTAATGAATTTATCCTTCAGACATATTGTTAGACTGATTACGCTCCTGATTATCAATTCATGTTAATGCAGTTTAATGCATGAGTTAATCTGGAAGGTTTTGTTTTTCTTATAGTCCCATACATTTATTTCTATCTAGTAGCTTTGACTTGATCGTCTTTTCTGGAAAGGAGAGGCATCCAAAAAAACAAAAAAAAAAACAAAACCTCTCATGTTGAGACATATCATTAAGCAGGATTTTATTTTTTCCCATTTCAGAGATTTTATTTATGCATACAGGAACAAAACCAGAACGGAGTGGCTGAGCTTCGACATACATCAGGTATAATAGGTATTTGTGCCTGACGTTCCTCAGCATGTAGAAACATTGCAGCAAACACAACCATCATAAGACTGGGCTCCTAATTTGTGTTTTATGATCTCAAATAAAATTATGCATGCAAGTTCTGGCGCTTTGAACATGTCTAAGCGGTTTCTCTCTGGGAGGCGTGTTTACAGACGTATCTGATGACATCTGGAGTGTTAACTGAGGGAAAAAAGCTCTGTTTGTCAGCTCGAATTTCTGCTCAGAGGACCCGACAGGTGTCTCCGAGCTGCACGCCTGTTCTCCTTCTTGGCCATGCTGTGCAAACACATGCGTAATTCTCTGATGGCTGCCCCGTGTCCTGGTAAATCTCACATAGAGCAGGCAGTAATGAGAAAAAGGATAACTGTGTTCCATCAACAGCTGAGCCCTGCTGTTCCCGTCAGCGTTTAATGCACACGTATAGCTGCTGGCATGGCAGTTGCTAAGCAAATGATGGTATCCAAGCAGGAGTTGTCAGGAAAACACTGCTAAAGTTGATTCAATGGATCGGATGCCACTGGAGTTGATTTCAGGTTATATTTATAGTTCATTTATCTGTAATAGTTTTCTGAGAGGAGACGGAAAATTGGCTCGATATCTGTCAAAATATTGCAGGGTTGAAGGTTGTGGATCCAAAGTGGAGTCTGGGAATGTCATTTATGGTTCACAAGACCTGGTCTGGGTTTAATTCATAAATGATTAAGAGGGAACCTATAATGGAAAATTCACATTCGGCACATTTTTGTATTTCCATTTGTGTTTCAGCTGCTTCTAAAAAATAAAATTAAATAAAAAAAAAACAGCCTAATTTGGCAATAAGTTATTATTTTTTAAAAATCTTGGACAGGTTAGAATAACTCTATTGGTTATATAAAAACATGTCCATTACATTTTTTTTGTGCACAAATTCTTGTCAGATAATGAGATTTCAGTCTGGTCACTTCTGCCTATTTTGAGCTCTTTTCAAACAGCGAGCAAGTGGTTTTTTTCAGCAGCCATTGTACATCACATAAAGCAGTAATGTTCACACTGAACGCGATTGAGCATCAAGAGCGGCTGGTTTAAATTCAAAGCCTATGTGGACGCACATCGAGGGTGCGTCGCTGTGAACTCTTGAGCATTCGAAGCGTGTCCAGCGCTGGAGTTGGAAGATCTGAACTTTTTCCGCTAGACGTGGAGTGTCAACCAATCAGAGCGACTTTACTACATGACATATTGGCACCCAGGCGGGTTAGCAGATCATCAAACTGGTCTGGGTTGAGATGAAAGCAGCGCTGATGGCGACCTTTGTTGGTGCCCAGCTAGCTTGTGAACTCAGAACATCTCTGAATTATCAGGTGAATCCAAACATACATCCGACGGCAACAATCTGTTGATTTCAGTAAATAAAACCAAGACACTCAGTATTTCATCTGGCGTTGTTCAAAGTAACTGGGAGAGGAAAAGAAGGCAAGAAGCTCCAGCGCACGTCGGGCCGTTATCAGCTGTCGGCTTTGTATGTTCGATAGAAACTGAACACAAAATGTTCAGCAGAGACATCTGAGCCTCCATTATGATTGCAGAAACTTTCACCACATAATATTTTCTCAATTTCATCCTCCATAGTACAAAGAGACAGGTAACGGAAAACATTGGCTCATTCCGACGCTCACATGGAGCGATTTTGACGCATCTGACGCATTTCTAGAGTAAAATGTCAAGCTTCTGACTTCAGAGTGCGCTTTTGAAACGCGTTTGGTGTGAACGCAACATAAATCCAGCTGGCCAAAAGTGCTGGAACTCTGTTTGGGTTGCTAGGTAACGGACTTGGCCTCCATGGGGTTGCCAGGTAACGGGCAGTTGCTGCTGATTTGTGACGTTATGTTCTGGAGGTTTTTGAAACGACTCATTTTCCAGACACCTAAAAACCTAAACTTACAGCCAAAATCAACTAGATGTTTGTTTTGAGCAGTAGAAACCCAAATGGAAGTACAAAAACATCCAAACTGTGAATTTTGCATAGTAAAATTACAGTTATTTTCAAATTAAAACAATTTAAAGCAAATATCCTCAAATTAATGGCTGGATTTTTTTCTAAAATCTTTAAGTGTGCAACTCAATGAATGAAGCTTTTTTTTAGTTGCCTCTGTCAAAAACACAAACTATGAAGAGGAGAGTTTGTTCTGAGTCAGTTCCAAGATAAACAAAATTGCTTTAGGAAAACAATGAAACTGGAATATTTGACTGGACATGCAAATAGATTGTTCGCTCCCAGTGAGCCAAATTTCTAGATAAGAAGAGGAGGAAGAGGAGGAGGAGGCGACGCAGCGGTGGATTTCCTGGCCTACTTTCCTCCATTCATCAGCGAGTTTCTTCCTCCTGGGAACTCTGGGATGTACAGTATGCAGAGAGAGTTCAGCCACGCTTGGCCAGCCACCATAAGACAAAACCCTGAAATGGCTGCACCCTCTGTGGGTTGGGGGGGGGTTGGTGGAGAATCAGCACATGACGACTGGTCCAGGTCCAGTCATTCCTCGTTTCCATCTTCGCACTCTATTTCCTCTCCTCTTGCTCCCCCGGTGCATTGTGTGTGACTCCGTGCATGTGTGTGTTTGCGCTTGGTTAAGATTAGACCTTGCAGATGTTTCTGCTGTGTGGATTCCTGACAGAGGTGGTGTATAATATATCTGGAAAGATTGACACTCGGTTCACCCCCTCCTGGCGCCTCTCCCTCACTCGCACCCGTATCCCCGGGCTGCTGTCACTGAGCTGCAGCAGGTAGACATCTGTAATTATTAAGGTGGAGGAAAAGATCGCCCTGGATTGCTGGATCCGGGGCAGTCTTAGTTTTTTCTTTTTTAATGCCGAGGAATGCACACAAAAACAGAGAGAAAACAAGCCGCCTTAATGCAGCTTTCTAATTCCATTTTAAATCTACGTTTATATTTTCCTGTTCCTGCAGATTTGCCTGATTATTCCTCTAAAAAGTGCTTGAGGCTCATTGCTAGGTTACACACAGGTAGCGCTGCTGCAAATCTGTTTAAGTCGAGGTGTTTCCGAGTAAAGACGACTTGTTAGCTGCTGGCTGAAGAGTGAAAATATCCCGCTGTAGTGTCACCTCTGCCTGACTCTCCTCTCGGTTAAAATGACAGATGCAGACAGGCTCTGTAAGCCAGATGGAGCTCCACGAATTCACACATCATTTCCAGTGAAAGCTCACTGATTTTAAATAGTGTCTTAACAAAAGTCTTTGAGGGGGTTTGAGGTGCTGGTTCACTAGAAACTACATGAAAACACCAAAATATCACAAAAGTTTCCCCCTCAAGACAAAGACATGGGCGACGTTAAAGTCTGGAAAACAGGATTATGAATCATGCTTTACAGTGGAAAATTAAAACAGCAGCTCTTATTCAGAGGCGATGTCTCTGTACGGGTGTTACTGGCTCCCCACAAGGCATTTAGAGAACAACTAATGCCAACATGCAACCCCGTTTTTACGGATTGATCTTCCAGTTGTGGAGTCACGGAGGGGGCCGGGTGCGCGGCGCGTCTCCTCCGGGCGCCGGATGATGTCCCCTGACAGATTGAGGCTGCAAGCTCGTCTTTACCGCCTATCTGTAGGTTCATGTTTGAGGATTTTATGAGAATCAAAATAATGGGGAAACGAAGTGCACAGCTGGGGAGAAGCACGCTTCAGCTTCATTTGTTTGTTCAAGCAAAAAAATCAAACAATGCCAAGAAAACAAGTTCCATAAACCAAATCATTATTTTGTGAGATTTTATTTATTTTTACTGCTAAAACACAAAATCTGACCGAGTATTTTTGGTCTAGTTTCTGGTGCAAATATCTCAGTACACAAAACTAACTCACAAGTAACTTTTCAGCAAGATGTTATTGTTTTAAGTAAATAATTTCTTATTATTGATGAAAAGTACTAGTTCTATTGGCAGATTATTCCATCTACAACAAAATGTTATAATTGAAATAATCTGCCATTGGAACTAATACTTCTCATCAATATTAAGAAATATCTTGCTGAAGTTAGTTTTGTCTTATTTCAAGTGTACTGAGATATTTGCACCAGAAAATAGACCAAAATGCTTGGTGACATTTTGTGTTTTTGCAGTGAATCCTCTGCAAAGGCTTCACATTTTGTTAAATTTCAAACAGAAACTTTAATGAATTTTGTTGGGATTTCATGTGATATATAGCTGTATCAGAATAACAAATTTTGATGAATGATAAATTGTCCCAGAAATTATCGCGATAAACGACAATATTGCTGTTTTGAGACTATTTTCCAGTGATGTAATGGTAATAATGGCATAAAAATGCAAGAACACATTCACAAGGTCAGCAAACCTTAAATTCTAACAAACATTTAACACCGGAAGTGTAAGACATTCTAAATATCCAAAATAAATAAACAAGACAACAAATAAAATTAATTATGAAAAAATGAATAAATGAGGAAAGTGGCAAACACCTTTTCACACGTCTAAAATCTGAATAAAATACATTAAATGTTGTGATTGGACTTTATCAAAATGTGGAAAAGTTCAAGTTGAATGAATACTGAGGATGATTTTTGCTGTAGTCTTCAAAGCCAGATTAGCTATGGACTTATTAAAAAGATGAAAGACATTTAATAATTCATAGAACAAGAAAGACTCCAAATTAAATAATTCCAGGCTTGTTTTTCCTGTTTTCACATCCTAAGCATCTCACTAAATTGACACTTTTTGTGGGGTTTTGAATCTTTCCATCGTTTAAACTTATATCACCAAGGATGAAACATTTACGCATTTATGCTTTCACAACAACAACAAAAAAAGCATTTAAACATAAAGCAGATCATCATTTCATTTCCACAGAAATGTTTTGTATTAAAATATTCTGCTGCTCCTGCCAGGGGAAATCTTCAAGACCATTTGTGTTTCTGTGTGTATTTCTTTCTCTCTTTGTATGTGTGTGTGTGTGTGTGTGTGCACAACAACAGGGAGCACTGTGTGAAAACTTGTGAGGCATGACCATGGCCTATTTAATGAGACAGCATGTGGTCCAATGCTGTGTGTGTGAAAATAAAGCGCTCATAGTGCAAATTAAATTAAGCAGGTTAGTGTGCCAGAAGAATGTGAGTCTGAAGAAGACTCTGCGAGAAAGCGTGGGCCGTCTGTGATTGTGTGCATCATGTGGTTAGCACGGACAAAGAACAAAATGGACATTATACTGACCGCTGCTTTATGGGGGACAAACAAGACGACCAGACAGCAGCCGAAAACAGGAAACACTGAATCCGATTCACAGAAGCTGCAGTTCCTCTAAACTTCCTGCCACGTAATTAGATTATTTTCAATTAAGAAAAGGAATTATGAACAAAGAAACTTTTATTGAATCTGGGTTTCTGATTTGTTAGATTGCGACATTTGAAAACATTTGTTAAACGTTTCAAGACAACATCTCAAGCATGTTTGTTTTAAGACCAAATATCAGGAAGAGAATTTGGATAGAAGTGTTTTATAGATGCTGGAAAAGTGCCACATTTATCTTTTTAAACAATTATTTGCAAGTAGAAACAGCATCAGAATGTCCAGACTTTATGCAGGTCAGAACAAGATGGGTTCAGTGTCCCAGAGATCAACTGGATTTGGTGAGTCAGAAAAATCGACTCCAGAACAAGAGCAAAAAACCTGGAGAAAATGCATGAATCTGGTACCAAACAGTGAAATGAAACAGTAAAAAGTTTGCATTTATGAAGACATTTATGTTTTTCTGTTCACACTAAACTTAAGAGGAGAAATTAAAATATGTGACTTTAGTTGGTAATACATGTTCTGGCTGCAGGAGAGACAAAGTTTCAGCAAACTAATGTCCGAATCTTGTGTCCCTCCAATTTAAAGGCAAGCAGTGTTGCTTGATGAGAGGAGTGAGTTAAAACAGTTTGTTTTCTATGGTCTGTAAAGGCAGAAACACCAAAATATAATCTACCAGTCCAGGTTTCTACAGGTTTTAAGCATGCACTGCAAAAACACAAGATCTTACCAAGTACTTTTGGTTTAGTTTCTAGTGCAAATATCTTAGTTTACTTGAAATAAGACAAAACTGACTTACAAGTAACTTTTCATCCACATACAGGAGCTTGTTTTAAGTAAGCAATTCCTTAATATTATTTACTCGTAGATTATTTCACTTATGTCACTATGAATGGGCACTTTGTCGTTACCTAGCAACCCCAGCCAAGCCCGGGACGTTGCCTAGCAACCAAGTAATAGTTCCACTGGCAGATTTGTTAGCTTGTTTTAATCCATTAATGAGTTAATATTAATTTAAAAAAATACTATTTCCATTGGCAGATTTTTTCACTTATGACATTTTTCTCATAAGTTAAATAATCTGCCAATGGAAATAGTATTTTTTTCATCAACATTAAGAAATGATTGACTTAAAACAAGCTCCTATTTCTTGTATTTTCACATTTCTTGCTGAAAAGTTACTGGTCAGTTAGTTTTGTTTTATTTCAAGTGAACTAAAACATTTTCACTAGAAACTAAACCAAAATTACTTGGTAGGATTTTGTGTTTTTCCAATGTGTGCAGTCGAAGCAGAGTGTCGCTCGTTGCTGGTTGTTAATAGGTTACATCTTATGAGTTTTGTGTGACTGCATTTTATTTTGCCCCAATTCATGTAAAAACCACCACGACTGGAGATAATCTTTTATTTCTGGCTTTTAGCACCAGCAGTTTATTTTTTGCAGGTGAAATGTTGGATTTAAAATTGAAAACTAATTCAGATTTTTTTTATTTTCTTACCTTGAAATTAATCTACATTTGTTAAGTCTTAAAAACAGACTTTTGCTACTTTATCAGTGGGTACAAGCTGCATTTGTTGCTCAATCACTGATTAGCCAAAGACAACAGACAGTTTCTTTACTTAAGAGGAGACTTGGAGAGGACTCCTCCTCTAACCAGTGATCCATGCGAGCGCTCAGATGGTGGAAGGGGCTTTTTTAGTCACCTTAGCCTTTCTTTACTCTCTAAATCCTCTGAAAATACCCAAAGAGCCAAAAAGAAAACACCTCGCAGCTGTTCCTTCTGCTGCCAACTCACTCCTGTGATTCCTCACTTTACTCAGCCGCACTTCTCAATCCTGACAACATTCTCAAACTCTCCAAGCTAATCTTTGTCCAGTTTTGACATCGCATTTTGCTTTCAAAATGCGTTTTAAATTGCAGAGCTCCCAAGGGGCAATAAGGACGAGATGAAAAGAAAACACGAGGAGACGGGGGGTTGAAAGTATCACGTTTGCCAGGGAGAATGTCAGTGTCACGACCTCGGAGGAGAAGGCAAAAAGATCAACCTCTGGAGCGCTTATCTTGCTCTCCATCTGCAGTAGATTCTGTGACACGAGGAGCACAGAGGGAGAGAAAACACTTCAAGCCCACTCCAAACGAGGAACAAAAGCCCTTCTCCTGTTTTTCTGGCTGGAGCGACAGGCACACAGCATGAATAATTAACAGGGACAAACAACAGCTATCAGGTGGTAGATCTGAAAAGTTGGTGCTGGTCGTCAACACAGGAACTCATTTGCTCTTTATTTTTGTCACTTTTACGCAAAAATGAACAATATCTACATGCTAAGTATCCATCTTTGCATTTGGCTATGAATACTGCCTGTGAACATTATGATGTGAGTTATCGGTTTTACTTTTCATTTTGTGTTTGGGTCGTTCTGGAGTTCAGATGCTCTGCAGACGATGAGTAGCTGATTTATACACTAAGAGCTTCGCTCCGTCCTCTGAGGCTCATTTGTCATAATTTGCATTTCACACTTTTTGCTCTGTATTGTTTCTTCATGACATTATTGGTATAACGGAGTAAAACATAATATGCTGTCCTTCCACACTGCAAAAACACAAAATATTACCAAGTATTTTTGTATTTTTGGTGTAGTAGTGATAGTCAGCTCTATATTATGATGTCACCAGGTGATTCAGAATCCATCCAATCATTGAGCAGATGCTTCGAACAGATAAATCCGTGGATGTGCCAAATCTTTCTAGAGCTAAACACAAACTAAAATGAAGTTATTATATTTGGACGTAAGGAGGAACTCTCTAGAGTCAACCCACAGCTTCAATTATTACAGCTGGAAACCAGAGATCAGACTGAACTCTGACCTGAACCTTCAGAGCCACATAAAGACGGTTACAAAGTCAGCCTTGGGGAAGCAGCATTCAGCTTCTATGCACAACAAATCTGGAGCAAACTTCCAGAAAACTGCAAAACATCTGAAACACTGAGTCCCTTTAAATCTACACTAAAAAACCCACCTGGTTGCAGTTGCTTTTGAAACATTAATACCTAAATTACATAATCAGACGAACCAAAATATAAAGTTAAGTGAAACTTCTGGTATTTTAAGGTTGAAATTTGAAATAATTGATCAAATTAATAATAATAATAATAAAAATAACAAAATCAGGCAAAAGTAATTATTCCAAATCAGTTTCTTTCAATAAAAAAACTTATGAAACTTTAACAGAAACTGCTGGGTTTTTTTTGTAAATTTCTGGTTAAAACATGTTTGCTTTTCATTCAGCTGGTAGAGAATCTAGTAAGTGTAGAGATACTTTATAATAAAATTACTGAAAACGTAGTAAAAATACTCCTAAAAGTAAATTCCTTTAAAAAAAGTTACTTAAGTAAAAGTAGTTCAGTAAATGTAACTGCTCGTTCCTCCTACCCAGCGCTGCTAATATAAAGTGTTCGGTTCGGCTGAAGGCGTGTCCGCTGCCGCAGAGTCTCCGCCCTCCGGATCCGGACCGGCTGCTCCTGGATCAGCCGCTCAGCCTCCACAGACTCCAACAAACTGTTTGCTGCCTCCAGTCGCAGCTGCGCGCTCGCAGGAGTGGAGCGGTGGATTTGGGTTTAGCTGGGCGCTGTGGGGCATGACTCTCTCCGGTGGACATCCACTCTGACCTGCATTTTGTGTTTCGGCGAACAGGAGCGTCCAGAACCACGTCGCGTCTCTACTGAGGGTTTCTGAGGAGAAGCGGGTCGCCACAGACAGACTGAGGTTCGGCTGCGCCTGGAGGTAAGAAACAGCTCCCTGTTTCTGAGTTTAAAGTTTAATGTTTCTGAGGATTTAAAGGGATTTTTTCTCATACTTTGTTGGAACAAGTTGCATCTTTCCCCCACCTTTAATGACTTACTGAAAAAAAGTAGTTAGTTAATAGAAAATAGCTTTACATTCATGTTTCGGGTCCGTGCAGACTCAGTTCAAATCGCATTTCTTCTATTTATTATTGCGAGTCTTATCCATTTTCCCGTAAACTCGGTGTTTTTGCGCGGTGAGAAGCCGGGCAGGAGGCGCTCGGTTCGGTTCGGTCCGGTCCGGTCCGGAGCGCCGTGCGTCCGTCTCCAAGCTGGCACCCTTCCCACGGCGGATCAGCCCAAACCCGAAGAGGCTGTCTGCCGGGACGTGGGGGGCTCACCAGATGGATGTCTCTACCTTTGCTGCAGGGCAGAACTTCGCTGTCAGTTTGCATTAATCAGAGGGATGCATCATCCAAAAACCTCCGCAGCCTCTTCCCCTCTGTCTTGTCAGATCTCCGCTGAAGCGAACTCAATGCGTCCTGTGAGGAAAAAGAGAGAGAAAGTCAATACTTTTAAGGACAGAGTCACTTATTATACATCAGACATGTGACTTATCCAAGTGTCCGGGCTCAGAAAGCTGCGTTGTTACAAGGAAAAGGGCTAAGACAAAGTTCAAATTCAGAATACATTGCAAAGCAAAAGTATGACAATAATTTCAGTATTTTAGCAGCCACTAGGTAATGGTTTAGGGCTGCACAGTTGGTAGCACTGTTGCCTTGCAGCAAAAAGGTCCTGGGTTCGATTCCCGGCCCGGGGTCTTTCTGCACGGAGTTTACATGTTCTCCCTGTGCATGCATGGGTTCTCTCCGGGTACTCCGGCTTCCTCCCAGTCCAAAAACATGACTGTCAGGTTAATTGGTCTTTCTAAATTGTCCCTAGGTGTGAGTGTGTGTGTGTGTGTGTGTGTGTGTGCATGGTTTCTGTGTTGCCCTGCGACAGGCTGGCGACCTGTTCAGGGTGACCCCGCCTCTCGCCCGGAACGTAGCTGGACCAGCACCTCCTGACCCCACTGGGGACACGGGTGTAAAGAAAATGGGTGGATAGGTAATGGTTTAGTCAACAATTAGCTATACTGTGTCTAACAGAGAACATGAAGGGTTGTATGAATCATTTTATCAACTTATTTAATTTGGAAAGCTTTTGAATTTAAATTTGTATCATGTTACTTGGACCGAATTTGGAAGCACCTTTCATACTCAAAGCATTATCTGTCCCAACACACTTTGATACACAGGTCAATATATGCTAACTTTGGGTTTAGGACCTTAATGTCAACATGTCACAGGAGGAAGCTGGAATCAAACTTACAACCTTCCAATTACAAGACAGCCATACCACCACTGGTCCACATTCACCACAAGTTTCCACTACTTTAGTGCTAATACTAATAGTACAGTTTCAATCTGGTTTTCAGGGGATAGAAAAAGTTTAATAACTTGTAAGAATTGATTTAAAAAACTTGCATCCAGCTTGAAGTGGGCTAGCAGCAATGCTAACACTAAAGCAAAAATATCTATCAAGCTTTGGTTGTCAACCCTTAGGCAATTATTACCAATGAACAGAATCTAATCTGCTGTTATGTTAGGATAGTTGAAAGGCCTGCATGCCATCTTGTTAAAATAGATTTAATGTATTAGTGTTAAGCTTTAACTTGTAGTTAACGACAATGCTAATGCTAACGTCAAATTTGCTAGGAACTTTTACATGCCAGCTTAGGACAAATTTAGAAACTTTCACCAGCGTTTTATGACATAATCATGGCCCAATTCTTATATATGTTTCTTTTTATCGTGAAGCTGAGTGTAATGATCTTGATAATTACCTACAATTTAACCAGTTTTCTCAAAATTGGTTGAATTTAATTTATTCAAGTACATATCAGCTGTTTTATTTAATGTAATTTATGACCAAAATGATAATCAAAACGTGTCCAATTCCAATTATTACCCCACTTTTATTGATTAAATTCTCACTGTTTTTGTCAGGGTAAAAAAGTGATATTTCTATAGTCCACTCAAGCATTTAGTCTGGTTACAGTAACTGCTAGGAATCTGGATCTAATCACATTTTGCCCCAGGAGATTGTCTCCGAGGGACTCATTAACACACAGCGGTGTCCATGGGAGTGTGCCTGGAGTTGGGGCCCTGCAGCTCCCTGAGGTTTGCATGTCAGAAGAGAGGAGAATCACATCACAGCCAGTCAGTTTGGACACACCGACAGACAGACTAACACATCATACTGAGAGAAGAGCTCTGCTTCCTTCTGTTCTCTGCTATTCTTTAGTCTAATATCATTATTCCTAACCAAGTGAAAAGAGGTTGGTGGAGACAGAAAGAAAACAGAGATCTGTTTGTTCACCATGTTGCTGGGGAACAATTGCTTTGTCAAGTAACGGGGGAAAAAGATAAAGAAACAGTTGAATTGATGTGTTTGGAGGAGCTGCCAACACAGATGACTAGACTCAGCCTGCAGCTTTTCTCTCCTCCGTTTGTTAAAAGAATATATATGGAAAAATAAATAGTTTTTACACAATAAACATCAACAGCGGCATCAGTGAACTGGCAGTGAAATGTATAAATGCGACAAAGAGTGCTGTAATTAAACGGTTCAACATTTCAGTTGATTCCAGTGGGTTTTTTTCTCTCCACCCGCCCACACACAACACCTAAGGTGTTAATAGTATCCCTGTTAATATGCTGCTTTTGAGTTACCATTTACATTACAATGAAACAAAAACACATCGTCAGGATGTGACGGAGTGATGAGTTCAAAGCTGCCATTTCATTCAGGTCTTGGCAAAATCTGTGAGCCAGCCTGGCAGTATCCGCTGAAAAATACCTGACCTGGCACAGCATTAAAGGTCTGACGTTAATCAGCCAGCGGTCTCTCCGTTCGGTGTCATTTCGGTGATCTCAGCTGGCATGATTGCAGATGAGGTGGATCTCTTTTTGGCAGGATATTTAATGTGACTTAACCAGATCCTCTCTCAGCTTTCCTTCCTTGTTTCCACTTTGTCTTCTGTTACTCCTGACTCCACTGCAAAAATGCAAAATCTTACCAAGTGCTTTTTGTCTACAGTATAAAGAAAAAAAAAGTCTCTAATTTACAGTAAAATACCGGCAGCTGTGGTTGATGAAATCTTACCGTATTAAAATGGTAAAATTCTGAGAAAT
This sequence comes from Brachyrhaphis roseni, assembly GCA_903066815.1. NCBI lineage: Eukaryota > Metazoa > Chordata > Actinopteri > Cyprinodontiformes > Poeciliidae > Brachyrhaphis > Brachyrhaphis roseni. The sequence continues at coordinate 14,794 of CAEFZY010037499.1, forward strand.
TTGGTAAAATTCTCTTCTGTAAAATATACAAAAGAGAGTATTTTACCAAATATTTTATATACGGTAAAATTCTGCCGGTATTTTACCAGCATAAATTAGAGACTAATTTACCATAAATAAACAGTTTTTTTTAACAGTGTAGTTTTTAGTTCAGATATCTTAGTTCGCTTGAAATAAGACAAAATTCACTAACAAGCAAGTTATAGGAGCTTGTTTTTTTTTATTTTTTTTTATACTCTTTATTTAACATTTTTCATTAATAAAACATACAACATACACAGAACTTGGGGCACTGCTTCTTGGTTAAGTAGAAAGACAGAAAAAAACAAGAAAAAAAACATTGAAAAACATTACAAGATGTTACACCTAGTTATGCTTCCTTGCTCTTGTATGTCAGCCATTTAGACCAGCGTTTGTTGTAAGAATGTCCTTTTATACGTAAAAGATATGTCAGTTTTT